>BGPR01000143.1:499259-640094 GCA_013235015.1 Araneus ventricosus | reverse complement strand
ACACATTTCCCACTTCAACTAGCCACACATTTCCCACTTCAACTAGCCACACATTTCCCACTTGCTATCAGCAAATCTCAGAGACAAACTATGTTGTAATTTACCTTGAATGTCCTGTGTTTGCTTATAAAACGTTCTATGTAGCATTTTTAAAAGTCACCATGAAACAGAATTTCGACGTCAAAATATACTTCAATTCACTTCAAGGGTGGATGAAAGGGTTGAATATGGTATACTGAAAATAAGTTGATTCTTAAGTCCTTGGAAATTAAAATTATTAAAAGTATTTGTAAACATTTTATTTTCGCATAGCGAACATCAAGTCGATTTGGTAAATTGGAATTATAGCACATAGACGAGACATGCTTCTTATTTCTACCATTATTATAATATATGTTTTTATTTATCATTTGTAATTTTCGTTAATAGAGTTAGGAAAAATTCGATACAGTTATATTTTTTTCTAACTTGCAAAATAATACATTATTCATTATATTATGCAAAGGACAATCATACAATTTTGCAATAAAGCTGTGATTGGCACTAATACTTCTCAATGATTTGATAACTTTGAATTTCCATACGACACAGTAGTGCAATTTCTTGAAAAGTTATAAAGTATTGAACATATTATCACCCAAATAAAATTACCATCATTTTGTGTTTTTACTTTCAATTGTTTTAATAAAGTATGCATTTTTATATTCCCATTATGCTTTTAGTGAGAGTTCTTATGCTTAGAAGCATTATCACAATTACGGAACTAAAATATTGAAATTATTCTACAAAATTCAGTTGGTCTGAAAAGGGATGCACTTTCTCAAAAATAAACTTATATTAAGAAGCGCATATTTGGTTTTTCTTTAAAGAAACTGGTACAATTTCCGTGCGATGTTATTTTTATATTTATCTTGACATTTTGGAATCTTCAGATAAATCAGTATTTTGTGCTTGCGAAAAACTTTTAAAAATTTGAAGTCAATCAAATATCGGATTTCAATACCGGTTTTTAAGTTCATTTGAAGATTGGGAACAAACATATAATTTCATCAAATATGCATTTAGATGATCAAATGCATAACTTGGTATAATTTGAGAAAAACAAATATCTACATAAAGATCAGTTTTCTTTTTAACTTCAATTTTAAAAGATCCCCGATTTATATTATCAAAAGATTCTACTCTAAACCCCCCCCCCCCCATATTCTCACAGTATTAATTTTCGTTAAAAAATGACTAAGATAAGCTAGAAAAATTGGTTCGATAACTATCTCGATATTCATTGTTTAAGAGAAAAATGACCAAGAGAATGCACCATTAATTACTAAGATTTCAAGTATTTCATCAATGTTATTCAAACAAACAGATCCTTCTTATGACCAAAATATTTCAGGGTATAACATGTTTAACGAATGCATATTTGAATAATTTTTCCGTTTACTATAAATGGCTTATTATTCTTTAGAAATATTTGCTATTTATAGTATTTTTAATTTCATGTTGTGAAAAATCTATAGCGGATTTTATTTAATGAGCATTTGTATTTCATGCTGGAAGTTAATGAGCTTTCCATTTTAACAATGGAAGCTTAAAATTCACCATTTCTCAAAAAAAAGGTTTAAAAACTTAAACCAATTTCTATACTTTCTTGAGGAGAATTCTCATCACAAGCTGTCTTGTGCAAATGATTCATTGTGAGCTGCATTAAATAGCGCAGTAAAACTTACCACAAATAAAGCCTTCCCCCACCCCAAAAATTATGACTTTTAAATATCGTAAATAATGTATTATTTATATGTTAGCCAAATATCATATACTAAATTTTACAGAATATTTACAGAACCTTTCATAAGCCGTGCTGATGCAAATAACATGCAAATAATAGCACTATTAACCATCTGTCAGAAAATTACAAAGAATTTTGGAAGAATCCGACATCTGTACAATATATATTTTTCTCCTATTATCTCCAGAATTTATCGCAGTGCATCAGCTTCCAAAGAAAGACAAAATCACTTCTGAAATTCCGTCATAAAGTCAATGACCCAACCTGTAAATAGCATATAAACGTATATTTCATCTTTGAACAACCATATATCGTCGCTTAACAAGCAACACCACCTGTCTCAATTTTTTGAAATTTTAAAAAGGAAGACGACTTAATTTTTCGCCATAATTTTTAATACCAATAACGAATATTTCTAAATTTTTTCGCATCTGGTGGGAACATGCGGGCTCGTGTTTAAATCAAATGTTTAAAAAATTCAGATATATTCTCTATTGATTGCGAAAAATTGAGTAATTTCTTCCTTTTAGAAATTTCAAACAATTGAGAGGTGGTTTTGCTTGTTAAGCAACGATATATACAATAATGCAAGAGCATAATTTCAGTAATCTCTTTTCGTGCAACTTGGGCAACTTTTGCATCGAATTACAGAAATTTTATTTAAATCTGTAATTAAGTCAAAGTAATTAATGTAAAACAAAAAATGTCCTAAATGCGCTTAAGTATCACGCGTGTTTTTATATGGAATGAAATAACAATAGATGATTCAAATAGGATGTGCCATCTAACTAAGAGGCTAGATAAATTCGTAGGTCAAGAGGTTGAATAATCTTAGAAATTTCTAGACTTTTCATACAGAACAATAACATAAAAATTGACTTTTCAAGATTTGCATTTCTGAAATATTTACTTTCCGAATGTCTTAATATGAAAGGTCGTTGTGGATATCTCTTCCTAAACCACTAGACCAGAAAATTGAGTTACGCAATGCTTCTAAATGAGATAATAAATATTTAATTAGGATAATAAGAATTAAAAACTGAAATTTGCTTTTATTTTCGATAAAAAAAATCCATTCTTCAATCGGGACATTGTTATAATAAAGAATAGCTTGTGCATAAGATAATGCTCAAGAGATTACTTTTAAGTGGATGCTACTCCTAATAAGGATGTTTTTGTATTAAACTATTACCTTTGATTCTTGAAAAGCATACAACGAATAGACTTGTTACTTTTATGCTACTAATTTTGCATACATATGCATTACATCCAGAGAGGCAATCGCATTAATTATTTTTTAAAATTAAGATACCATTGGAACAAGTGAAATTAAATTTTATATTGTTTCTTGCATACAATTAGAAACTATAAAACAATTAAGCGCCTAAAAAATTATTCAAGAAGTATATCTGTAATAAATGTAATCTAGTAAATATGCACTTCATGTAGTGATTTAAAGGACAAAAATAACGAATGGAGACAAAGTTCAACATTCAAGCAATTTATAAAACATGTTATATTTAACGGAACATTATATATCGTCGCTTAATAAGCAACACCACATATCCCAAGTTTTGGAAATTTCAAAAAGGAAGAAAATACTCAGTTTTTCGCAATCAATAACGGTATTTCTGAATTTTTTTCACATCTAGTAGGAACATGCAGTCTATAGTTCTTATTCAGAAGTTTAAAAAGTTCAGAATTTTTTTCTTTATTGGTTACGTACGAGTATTTTTTTCCTCTTTGAAATTTCAAAAAATTGAGTTGGGTGGTATTGCTTGTTAAACGACGTTATATATATATATATAAGGCAAATACCATGGACTCGCTCATCACGAAATCTTCCACACCATGAGGCCTAGAAACTTCAAATTTGACAAGTGGTTGCTTTTTGGGTAGTAGGTGCTCACTAAGAAAGGAATTTTCGAAATTTTAATTAAAAATTACCTTAAATTTTAACGTTTTTCAGCAATAACTTCGGAGAATATTCTTGCACAAAAATCATTTTAACATCATCTTGAAGTTAAAAAAAATTAGCTTCTCAATTACACCATTTTTTTATTTCCATGCAACGTTCTGTTTTATTTTAATTAATTTTTAAAAATGTTTCCAAACGCAGCTGGTCGGAGCAACGACGTTACTCACGGTTCCTCAAGGTCGTAGTTCTATTTATAGAACTGAAAAGGGAGGGAGGCTTTGTGACAGGTTACGATCTAGGGGGAAATGCTGCTCATTCATAGTTCATACCAGTGGCGGTGAGGAGGGTCAGTCTCACCCCCCCTACTTTTTTAGGGAAAGATTAAATTTCTTATCTCATTTTAGCTGCCTGAAACTAGGAATTACAAAAAAGCAATAGTGTTCGCGTAAACTAACTAAGTTTTTAATTAAATTTTTAAATTTTATTCTCATCCCCCTATACTCCCGGGTCTTTTAAATGACAATTTTTTTGCCGCCTTACTTTTTCCACCCAATCTGGCACACACTGGTTCACACGGAGGCGTCCAGTATGTTCGGCTTTCACGACCATATTCAGAGTTAATCATTCTACCGATGAGTGATAGATGAATTGAGTGAGAGTAATTTGAAACGCAGTTTTTTAAGTTTTGTTAGCTGTGATACATCATACAGAATTGGATAGCTGGCATTTTAAAATCTACGTCTTTAAATATTTTACTATCTGCCAAATACAATAAAATATTAATTTTTTGTCATCTTTATAGTGGGTGAAACCGCGACGAGGAATGCTGTAATTAATTTGAAATACAAAAATAAAAACTAATTTAAACCGGCAAACCAGCCTGTCGCCGAAGGTGGCTAGTATATATATATGTGATATTTTAAGTTTTTAACTTTTTAAATCATTTTTAACGACACCTCATTTACACCTTATTACTTCTACTTCTATCGTAATAAGCGCACTAAGACTTTCATTTCGAGTCACGAGTCTTCCGGGAAAATCCCCTTTCTGTCATATATAACCTCTCAGCGCATTGTTAACTGCCCTTTTTGATTCAAGCACGTAAGCTGACAACAACAGCGCGCCGCTCTGATGTAACCTCTTTAATCCTGGTCATGGAGCTACGTAAAAATTGATTCCTTTACCTATGAAAAAATAACCTAATATCTTCAATGATTGAATAAAAGAGGATTGAACCAACTGCTGTCTTTTCCCTGACCAAAGTGGATTACACTTCACATTTAAAGACCGATGTTTATATACATATAATTTGTAAAAATTGCATTTACTTACCATTCTTAATAGCTTACGACTTCATAAATTGTTTTTTCAATGGTTTTCGAGAAGAAAGGATAATATCAACCCGATATTTGAAATAAATTGTCAATAGAAATTCAATAGATAAATCTTACCAAAGCACATGCAGCCCGAACAGCATGCTGACACAAACGAAGTTGAAATTCGGACTCGCATGAGAGAAAAAAAACTCCCGAAAGAAATCCTGATAAAAATGTCAGTATTTCATCACTAAATATGAATATGCCGTGTAAAAGAAGATAACAGTGGACAACTGATGGTAGTTGTAAAGATTATTACTGTAAAAGAAAGCGATTGCTCGTGCCGTAAAATTGTTTCATGTTTAATATGAAACTGTAGTACAGACAAGTATATTTAGAAGCAACAGACCGAAGAAGTACTTTTGTATCGATTTAAGAGAGGTCAAACTCCTACAACTGAAACGAAACAGGAAGCCAAGTTGGCAAGCGTAGTAGTGACACATCACGCAACAATTTCCACTACATTAAACACAGTTTTGCCAACTGTTGCTGAAGAGAGGGCTTATAGCTTGGTGCCCATCTGAGATTGCAATTGTGCAGACAACAAAAGACTGCAATGATGAATGAAACAACTAAATTTTCTTGACAAATCTAGATTAAATATGACTATCCATGACTACATATTCTTGGTTTCATATACTTACGAGTGCATCATGCAGAAAATTGCATTAGAAAATGTTCCCCAAAATGGGAGTTTCATGGTCATAGTTTGGATTGCAATAAAACTCATTTTTCTTGTCGTTTTCTACCAACTGAAGCCTCTATAATCAGTCGGAAATATCTCAGCAATTTCTTTGGTATCCGGACATAACCTGGTATCCAAAGAACCGAAATTGCAACAAGCCAGAATCACGACACTGGTGTAGGGATGCGAGCCTGATGTTTCTCACAGTCGCTCGACAGAATCAGAATTACTGGAACAAAGATTACCATTTTTTTGCGTTCCCTCAATTTTTATTCTTCGCGGAGAATAACAATTAAAAAGTAGGAAGGTAGATAATGACAGAGAAGAGAATTTCAACTGTTGTGACAGAACTTTAATAATCGACATGTTATGGAATATATTCGTGGTGTCATTAATATGCTATTTATATACCTGTAGATTGTGTAATCGTTTTTTTAATGAAATAAATTTCCTAAATTTGCATTTCAGTCTTTATTGTCTTTCAGTTGTGCCTGGGTCTAGAAGCAGAGACCACACCGTAGTTAGAACAACAAGGTTTATTGAATACAGCTAAATGGGAAGAGAGCGAGCATGCTCTGCACAACCTTTATATAACATATCGCGCATGAATACACTACAACTATCGTTTCAATTTATCAAAACTTATTTCAGTAATGACACGGTTTTTTTTATTTAGGTGCGATAAAAATTGCACGGGCTATCTCGAATGATGCGTCATTCTCTGGCGGAGAGAAGTGAGGTCACGTAACACATGCCGAACACTGTCTTAAATAAATAAGAAATATCGGTTCAAATATTCCGTCCGCGACTTTTTCGACTTTTAAAAAATCGCAAAAAATCGTTATCTTGTAAATATATATATATATACCGTTTCCTGGCGAAATGAATGGTCTATCCGATTCCAGAATTATTTTTTGTCTGACTTTAGTACGGAGGGTAGGAAATAACCCGGCGTTGCTCGGGATCCATATTTTTTCACATGCTCCCCTCTAGTTTATATTTCTACAAATATATTGTCTTTTTTCCCTAGAAATATCTCCTTTGAATCCTGTATCGTTGAATTAAAACTTTAAAATCAAGCCTCTTAATTACCTCAAAACAGTATGGTTTGAATGAAAACACGAGAGGTTTGGAAAAAGAAATTTTATTTTAAACTTTTAAACAACAAACCGCATAATAATTAATACAACTTTAAAATGAACAATCATACTCTCTTCCAAAGTTTATAAATTAAAACATGGTATTAAAACCGACTCTGATTCCAGCATTATTTTTAACCGACTCCTCCAAAAAAGGCCGACTCCTCGACTCTCCACCCTTGATGTAATTAAACAAATGCAACTACCATTTATTCGAACTGAAGTATGTACGCATGAAACAAGATGCATTACATACATGAAATCTTAAAGTAAAACCTCACGGAAAACAATATTTTTAGTAAAAACCCTATTTGAGCGATTTAATTTTTCCTGTTTCTTTGTATCAATTACCAAAACCTACACACAACGTCGTCCACATTACATAGTTTGAGGGATCCATATTGAATGGTTGTAGCTTTCAACAATGAAAGAGAAACACGCAATTATATATTCGTTTAAACAATGAAAACGGTTTGAATTGTAATTTCGGTATTTAAATGCTCAAAATGGATTCCTTGGATTATTTTCCATCTATTAGTGGGAGGAAGCTTGATTCTCCTACGGTAGATTTGATGTGCACTAGGCCCGTACACACGACGATTTCAAACCTGCAACCCTCCGGTCAGGAAGCCGAGACTTTTCCATGAGGCCACTGCTGCCTTTCTTTGAGACAGTGATATTTAATGTCAACAAGGTAACGAAGCAATTTTGCAATACAAAGAACATTTTACGAATAAATATGGGTATCGAATTACCTTTCCTTGAATTAAATGTTTAATAAATTTGCTTAAATTTTATCTTGTGAGTTCAACACAAATTTCGGAATTCTAATAATATGCTTGCAATCCTTTTTTTGATCGAAATTAAGTTGATGGGCCAGAAAAAATTGGCCAGCCCCTTTGAAATTGACCAGGCCGTTCGTATTTTTTAAACGCCACTTACATCACCAGCAAGCATGGATTCTTCGATTTTTCCCAATGCTTCAAGTTTTCTCTGGTAAACATGCGTTGGATGCAAGTACTTTAAGTCAGAACTACATCATATCCCTAAAATAATACTTTCGTAAAAACGTTTATAGTTTAATCCACTGTGGGCGAGCCTGAAATAGTAGTTCCTGTGTCAAAAATTCCATGAATGTATTTCCGATGCTTTCTGGTAGCGCGAACAAGGTGCTATTTTTTCTTAGTATTTGATTTCGTTCCTTCAGGATTACTTACCGAGGCTTCAGCTCAAAACTATTAAATTTTGTTGAGTTGTCACAATATTCTAGGGAAGCGATGTGTTACAACTCTTACAAACAATACAGAATCTATAGGAGACTACTGACTCTGTTTAAATGAATGTTATCCTGTAGTAATTAACTTTCTTAAAAACTACCTTTAAAATAAATTTTAATTAAAGTTTTTGTTTAAGAAACTGATTATAAATTTAGTATGCAAAAAACTTTTAAAAACTCAATAAATTTTTTCTTCAAGTATGCCTGCGTTATTAATATATTTGATCCCTGGATAGCTAAAACTTTTCTACTTATTCATTCAGCTCTATTTGTGCATCATTTTCATCCTAAATCTCACCTCTTTCAAATTTTTAATGCAAAGTATTTTATTATCCCTATTAGCTCATCTAATTCTTGATGACATCAAAATTAATTGCTGTGGGAGCTCTGATTGAACCATTTTATGGATACATTGAGTAACGAAACATTTGGCACTTACTAAAGAAGTTCCTTTAACGTATTTTCCAGTTCTGGAAGTGCTTTTTCCCCCATCCTGAGAACTCTTGGTGAGTGTCTATTCTGACTAGCCTTTAGACTCCTCCCCTAATTTTAAAAGTCCGGAATTCTTTACACACATTGCTATGATAGAAATTCCCTGAGTTGAATTGTTTTTAATGGCTTAGAGTGGCTTTGTAGTAAAAAAGCAGAGAACGTGACAGAATTAAGCTTTTCTTTAACAAAGTTGTTGTCGTGACCACTAACTCTACAACCTTCAAAAACGATGAATTGCATGCTCTTTTATAATGAAGCATAATTCAAACAAAATGGAGCATGAGCTATGAATATTATGTATTATTTATGCAAGTAAATGAAAAAACAACCATGCATGGATTTTTTTTTGGAAATCCTGAAACACAAAATTGGCCGTCAAATTAGCAAAATTCTTTGGTTGGTGAAAAATGACAACATTCCAAAAGGCTTTCGACTCGCAACACTGCATGGATTTCACAAGAAACTATCCAGACGATTCTCTGAAAAACTGGAAAGCAACAATAACGAAAGACTAAAAGAAATAGCAACATTTTTTTATGATCCAAGTGACCCAAAAAATAAAACAAGGCCTTAGACACTACTGATTGATTATCAATTCCCATGACTTCCTTTCCTTCTTTTCACTCTGAACTGACTTCGGAGTTGGAGCGAATTAGCCAAAAAAAGAAACGTTGCGAGAAATGGATTCATATCAGCCATTAATCCCATTTCTTCCTTTAACTTACTTTAACTTATTAAGAATTGACATTAAACTTAATGTCTTAAGATATGTATCTGGAACATCCAAGTCTATTTGGTCATTGCATTCTGTTATGCCGTTTACTTTTTAGCTATAACAATGGTCGGAAATTAAGAAGCTTCGATTTCAAGCACTCCATTCACCCACCCCTTCCCTCCATCGGCAATGATAAGCTGAAAATTATGAGCACCAAGTTTAACCCACCATTAGTTGCCATATCTAATAGGTGTCCATGTAATCTGCATCTATTAGCGGTTTTTAACGCATCCTAATTTGAATTTTCTCATGAAACTCATTTAAATTCTCATTAGGACTAATTATTACAGTTAAAAAGGAAAAAATTTCCAATTCGGATGAACATATTATAGAATAGATTTAATATCCGCAAAATACATAGTGAACATTTAAGGATGAAAATGATTGCGACTAACGGAGGTTTAAGTGTTAAAACAAGCAGTCATATACTTTTCTAATGGAAAGGAAATTCCACTCTAAATCGTCCAATGCGAGTCGATGTTTCATTTATGGATCACCATGGGTCCTGGAATTCTTGCACAATATCTATGTCAGTGAAAGTGTCTCGGATATCTCTTGGAGTGATTCAAGACAGCTTCCAACGGTCCAATGGGGAGCTTTCTCCCATCAAAAATCGATAGGTATTTTCTGTTTTTTAAAGTTCAATCAAATAAAATTCTCATGAAATCTGCATAATGTGCAATTATTTTGGTCCTTGTCATATGGAATCTCAGTAATATGACCAAGTAACTCTTAAGCGAACTTCCAGCTCAATAAGTCATTCTTCCCGGTTTTTAATGTTTCCTACAAGCTCAAAAAATTCAAGGTATTGAAAATCCGAATTATATTAAATTAGATAAATGATTGAAATTTAAGTTTGATGAAATCGGCGAAGAGATTCTAACAAGGTGAGGTACAGCATGGTTCCTTTCTGATGCGAGTCGATGTGAAAATATTTTAGTTGAAACGTTTACCAAATTGAGTTAAATAGTGAATATTATTCTACTGTTACATGGTTAGAAAAATAGTGAATCGAATTCTTCGCAACAACAGATTATTTTAACAAGAAAATAAAGATAGGATCTATAAAGAAAAACTTACCGAACCATAACGCTCGAAGTAAATAGATTGCCATGGAATTTCACATGGTTTATCAGTTTATTCACATGTAGGAAAGTTTAAAAATAGATTTTTAAGTTTACTATCATGACGTATGAATAGTCATTGCACTCTAAAAAATTAAAACATAGCCGTGTATTTGCTATTAATCATAAACGAACATGGGTTGCTAACAAAAGATTACAATGCTAAAGAAATAAAGCATACATCATAAAAAGAATTATTCTAACTTAAAGTTTTTAGAGACTTTAAATCAGCAAACTCATATTGTCGTTAGTACAAACGGGTTCGATTGTCATTTAGTCGTACCCGAACCAGTTCAGATTATGCTCATGAATATTTATAAACGAGTTTTCTGCGTTGTTTACTTACATTAAAACATTGACTTTATCTGCTTGTATGTTGGACTTCCGCTTTGAAGATCCATTGACTTGGCATTACACCGGAAATGCGTAGTACAGGCATGCAAACGAACCAGGAAACTTGTCCATAATGAGAATGAAATTTTTATTATTATCATCATAACGTGCGGGAGATTTTTTCCAATATCGATCAACATAATCTGAGGCACACGGATTAGATTCAAGGTCAGTTTAGTCTAGTTATATAAAGTCTCGTTTGTGAAGCTGCACGAATGTTGTTTGGGGGCGGACCTCTTCGTTTTGAACAGTGGTCAGATCAAGATTAAGAAACTGGGCTTGTAAAAAATGTTGATCTAAATTACATTCAAATAATAGAACTATTGCCATTTATCAGCTACTGGCTCAGACTTTTGTAAGGATCTGACACCTATATAACATGTCCTTTTCCTGTCATGTTCAGAATTTATCGAAATATGTCAGCTACCAAAAAAAGACAAAATCCTCCCTCCTCCAAACAACGTAAGGAATTTCGACCCAAAATGGCAGATTTCGCGCGCACCGAGTCCACGTGGATCTTTAATGGAGTCGGTCTCGAACTTAGAACATTCAGATCCTTCAACCGTCAAATCCACCAGCCCACTGCGGCCAGTATTTAATGTAAAAAAACACAAATTGTAGCCTCGCTCCTTATAGACAAATTATGTTATTGAAAAGTAGAAAGTGAATATATACTAGTGGCACCTCTTTCTTAAAATGTCATACTTTTTGTAAATCAAATTCCTCAAATGATTTGCGGACACTGGGTAATCAAAAAAGATGAGGTTTTTAAGTTTCCTGAAGAGAAAGGATAGCATCAATGATACATTTTTGTTATTTGTCTTTAGTTTCTGGCAGCTTGCTTCTCTATAACTTGTGTGAAATTCAGTTATTTAGATTAACGTCCGCAACTAGTTATTTTGAGACGCATTTCTTAATTTTCAACAGCTGTTAGATAACCAGGATGCTTTCGTGTTGCTTTAAAATGGGAAGTTGATACAGGTTAAGCTTTAGAGGTTCAAGAAATTTTTAATAGAGAATTTTTGAAGCATGTTAGTAAATATTATATTAAATATGCGATTACAAACTCAGTTCTCAACTGCAATTTTGTTTCAAAATAAATATCAGTTTCGTTTCATTTCTGTCATTGTGATTATCGGAGATGAAGTTTGCTCAGCTCCCCTGACAACTCATAAGCAAGTGCATGAAATATCAGAATATAGGACAACAGTATTAGTAGTTGACACTAGGGAAGTTAAAAGAATTTAAATTCACTGAAGGGTTTGAAAGAAGGAATGTTTAAATAAATATTTCCATTCATGACATAGCACACTCCTTGCAAATCTTTGAATAAATTCTTGCTTATTTTGATCCGCTCCTGTAACACGACGTTCGCTTCAACCTCCATTGACTAATATGGCCTCCAATGAATATTATACTTTGAAAGAATACCGAACTTTACAATGAACTTTTATTTTCCTCACTGAACTGTTTCAAACAACTTGCAGTGATTCGTTAACTTCTTAATAAAGAATTCATAGACTTCTTCCTTCTGGTTTTTATTACATCTTAATTTTTATTAACTTTTTCATCATGCATCTATTTTTTCCCAATTGCATTTAGTGCTTTTTAGTATGTCTCCTATCGCTTTAAAGTGTTTTGTATGTAAACTTAATATATTTAGAGTATATTTTAGAAGTGTTTTTAGCTTCTCTGTATATAGGGCTACGAGACAGAAAATATATTTTTTTAGGGAAGAAAATAACAGAGGTTGGGAAACGGCATCTGTTGAGGGACGAACTCGGTTATGTTTATATCTTCTATTTTATATCCACCCAACAGTTTAAAGAGATTGGAAGCATGTGGCACCAAGTTAGGATTGTAAGCAAAACTAATAACTACCGACATTGTGACATTTGTAATGTACTTTTACATTATCAATGAAAGTGCTCCCGATAGGCGGTAAGATCTATGCATGGCTCATTGGTAGCATAAGGAAATATTTCTTAAAAAAGAAAATATTAGACTTTCATTATTTTAAGAAAGTAATGCTTTTGTGAAATTATAAAACAAATGTCTTTTTTTGCAAAATAAATAAAATGGCAACACACAGAGTCAGACAGCACATACTTTATTACAAAATATGCAGTAAAATTCATAATTTGCCCTAACAATTCAAAATAGTGCATCTTTTGGTAGGAGTGTCTATGAACAATATATATGTACAGTATACTCAGAATGTAGAATAAAAATATCATAATCTTCCGATCTTTCAAAATTCAACAGTTTCTATATGACGATTAAATAAAATATTTCTGTCCCTGTTAGAATGCTGTAAAAATGATTCCAGTTTTCAGTGTTCGAAGAGTAGATGATCACTAAAATGTATACTGGAAAGTGTGCAGTATGGTAGGCATTGGAAAAAAACAGAAACAAATGCAATACTGTCACAAGTTCTCAACAATCACTATGTTCCTATCGTAGAAAGAAAACTGATTCGGACTCTGCAGAATCACCAAAATCATTCGGCTATCACATATTTCAAAAATTCAGGTTAGTTTTTCATTTTTCAGATATTTGCGACAAGTTGTTATATAGAGTCTCTATCAAAAAGACTATTGTGAATGAATTTGGAAGTAAGGTTATGTAAACGTTATGTGTAGAAGAATAAAAGGACATTACTCTATTATTTTATTTTAAATAAAATTTTTAAGCCATTCTGCGATTCTTCTATCCAATATATTGTGAGAAATCAAAACTTTTAATTTCAGGATAACTACAGATATTTAGAATTTTTGGATTCCGAAAACATTCCGTCACCAGAAGTTCTTTCATGACGCAATAAAAAAATAGCCAAATTTGACAAGCACAGCTAAAAATACCCCATTAGATTACAATGATTTAAAAGTTGCATTTATTATTCTCATACCAATTGCTTAACATTAAACTGCGTTAATGCAGATGCCTGCTTAAAAATAGATTATCTGTCTGGATAGAACATCCAACATCGCTTCTTTAATATCTTTAGTTGTCTCTCTAATAACTATTAATATATTCAGTGATGGACTAAATATTCCGAAGAGAATTACATCATTATCACAATACTTGTTAGCTTAGTCAGCAATAATAAGTCTTGTACTAAATTAAACTCAAAATTTTGATTTCGTTTTGCTCACAGCAATGTATAGTACCAATGAAGTTTAAAAATTCTACAGAAAAATGTTACTGGATGGCCAATATTATTTTGAAAGCTTCGTAATGATTTAGAAAGAAAATTATACGCAAACGAACTAGTTTCAGAAAACTGCTGCCGTCTGAGAATCCAAAACTGAGTTTGATACAAACTCTATAGATGTGATAAAAGTAACAGAATCCAACAGTATTGAGGAAAATGTACTTAACAATATAATTAGTATTCATTTTTAATATTTTGTTGAGTTGATTATAATACACATATTAACGTTACTGTTGTAAACAGAGTTCTGTTTACAACATTTCGTTAAACAAATAAATGCAACAATCTCAGAATAATGTAAATAGCCGATATTCCTTTACTAACATAAAAGCGATGATTAAATCGTTAAATTTCCTTCATATAAGATGCCATATATATCAATATATTTAAAATACGAATAATATTTTAAGTAAGTTTAAGAGATATCACAAGGTTATATTTTAATTATATCTTAACATTTTTAATTTTTTTTAGTTTAAGCTCGGGCAGCAAATAAAATGCTCAAAGATTTCAATGAACGTTCTGAGTAAAGAGATTTTTCTAAATCACATTCATTAACTCGAGTTTGGAGGTAATAGTCATTATACGACTAGAGAATTACAAAATCTATATCGTATTTCTCAGCATGAAGTTACATTCAGGTAACTAAGAAATTCTACATTCAATAATCTAAAATGATATATCAAATAAGAATATATTAAGCTATATAAGTATTTATTCGTGCTATCTAGGAGATAAGAGTACTCCTTGCTCAATTTGCATTCAAGTTTATTATATTTTAAACCATTATAACATGTAAAATAAACGAATTCTAGAACAAAACAATGAAAAATATCACAAACATTTAAATCAAAACTATTGATCCTATTTTACAATTTTTGTACATAGAAAAACCATGAAATACTTTTTCCGTCATAAAACGGATTTGTATATAAAGTATTATGCGAACTTATACTTTTTGAGTCAAAATTTTCTAAAGCTATGCATTCTCAGCGTTGAATTATTATATTTTCGAGGTTAAAAATAAACTTTAGAAACTAAAGCCTTGAAATAAGGTCTACGTAATCATTTAAACACAATTCGTTGACTTGAACATTAATATCTGGATGCTGTGTTATCATTCCGCAGAGCCCGAATTAAAAAAGCTGCACTTAAAAGGAACCTTGGAATCGGAAGACTGAACTCGCACAAATGGTAAAAAACTGACAGCTTCAAATAGCCTATCAAATGGTGAGTTGCTGGGTAACTAAAATATATATACTTTTCAGTTTATTGCTGCTTACTTTTTTCTACATCTGTAACTATATCTTTATCTTGCTCATGAATTTCATTTTCAAGCATGGCTCTAACTGCATCTTTGGACCTTCTTTTTGGCAAAGAGTCTTTTCTAGTGAGGGATTTGCTTCTCTGGGGTTCTGGAGGCCGTAAACCCAACAAAGCGTGTGGCATTTTCTCGTTTCTCTGGGGTTTCACCAAGCGGATCAACTGTCCAATTTGCTCATCAACACGACAGATTTTTGTATTGAGTCTTTGCATTTCTAATTTCAAATCTACTCTTAAATCTACAAGATTTGCTAGAATTTTTTGGTATTCAGCTGATGAGTCCTCTTCGGAATGAGGCGAGCATTCTTCTTCAATAGTTGGTTCTTTGGCAAGAACACGAGACCATTTGGACACAGAGCGGTTCCCAGTCCTTTGGACGTCTTTCTTGACAACTTGGGACACATTTTCAGAAGGAGCGTTCTCCTTGTCATCCCCAGGATCTTTGGTAACCGTCCACTTTGTAGGACACTTAATCCCGCCACTTTCATTCACTTGTGCTAATCGAACTCGGTTGTCTGTGGGTTCGGTAGTAGGGCCTTTCTCCACATCAGCACTTACACCACCACCACGATTCTCGCAAGACCCGTTTCTGCGGAATTTGGAAAAGATCTTTCGTACCAGATGATCTTGAGACAACTCTTGAAGAGGCTCGTTTTTCCGACGTTCTGCTAGCTCTCGTTCTCGTTTCACATCAGCCACTTTACGAAATATCAGCTAAAAAAGAGAATAAGACATTTTAGAGAACTTTCAAAACAAATTGGTTCTGAAAAATTACCAATTGAATAATAATACAAGAAAAATATTCCTAAGAATTAATTATGCTGTATTTTATCATTTAGAATATTAGGTGTTAAGTATTTATAATATACCTTGCTCACAGATAAATCTACTGAAATTTCAATAAAACATCCAGAAATCACCCTGAAAATATAGCCAAAAACTTATTTTTAATATGGTGAATTTAAAATGAAAATCCATTTGTTCTTAAATAAGTATGTATATAAATTATTGTTAAATTTATGCAACACTTTTAAAGTACTTATGCAGAACCAATTCTATTAGCACAAAGACATCGTACGATATTTTTACGAAGTTGTTCGATATTTTGAATGCTGTGTGCAACATTGTGAAGGTATCGTAGCAATATTTGTACAGCATCTTGTGCTGTTTGGGAAAGCTTTAGTTATTGTCTGAAAAACTACTTCTAGAAATTAATATATAAAAGTTTTAAATAAAGAAGGAGAAATCAAGGATATTTTTCTGAAAATTGGCTTTTCTTTCGATTAATTTTGAGGCGTGCATCTAGGTTGCCTGGTAACGTACGCTCCCAAGCGATAATAACACTGTTTTTAATCCCTGGAGGAATCCTTTGTTGCAGTGCGTGCAAGACATGGGGGTGTGTTTCGTTTCTGATGAAAGAAAAGTTAATTGGCACATTCGACACAAAAAGATTTGGTCCGTAAAATTTCTGAAATAATGCATATAAATAAATATCCTTCACGTCAAAATGGATTTTACAGAATTTGATGCTATCAATACTAATTCTAGAAACAAATTGAAGACATGGTGCTTCATTACGATTCTGTACTGTTTGGCTTTAAACAAAATTTGGTATTCGGAGATAAACCTAGATGGATGAAATATTCCAATCGAAACATTATGACTAAACCCTATTAGCGGAAGATATTTTACGATATCTCTACGATGTCGCAACGATATTCTGAATGCAACACAACATCGTAAAGATATCGTATGAATACTGTAGAGCATCTTGTGCTAATAAGGAAATCTTTTTTAATTATTAAAGAGCGTAAGGACTTAATCGATATTCACACACACACACACACACACACATATGTATAATTATTTTATATATTAGGTTGGTATAAACATAATTGCGGTTTTCGCAAATAGATAGTCTAGCAAACTTTTTGAAGGATTTCTGTGAATCAGACGATTTATTTCATTTGATGTTAGTAATCCGACTCTTTAACCTTACTTTTAACGTAAGTTGTGCATAATTTTATTTAAAGCTGTAGTTAGAATTTAACATGGAGTGAGAAAAAAGGGAATTTTCATCACATTTGACTTTTTTTACTCTCATAAGGGAAGAGCGCTGTTGATGATCACAAAGAGTTAGTTGGAGTTTATAGGGTTAATGATTAATATACTCACTTGTTAGAACTGGCTTACCCAATTTCTTTCAACTGATTGTTCACTAATAGATGGCCCACGTTTCATTCGACCAACTCAAGCTGTTGATGGCCAAATTATTGTCATAAATGATTCGGATTGTCATATTTCAGCACATGAGATTAGGGAAATGTTCCAAGTTCTTTTTTAACCACCAACAGTCATTTACTGGGATTTTTAAAAAGATCGATATTTTGCGTTTCACATTAATTGAAAGAAAATTACTGAACACAGCATATCAAATTACGCCCCAAACGTATTGAAAACGACACATTTTTAAAATTAATGATAAATGGCGATGAAAATGTATTGTTTGCCATAACACCAGTTGAAACGATCCTGACACAAACGTGATGAACCAATAGAAACCAAGTCGAAAGATGAAATGCAACATACGAAAATTATGCCATTAGTTTGGGGAATTATATAGGTGTTGGAAATTTTTAGTTACTTCTGAGACTCAAAGCTCAAAATTGTTTTGTCAAAAACTAGTGAAACTAAATGAAGTAATCAAATAAAAATTAAATTGGCAAATATTTTAATAATTATGTTTCTAAATGGCAAAGGAAAATCATGCACATCTTTAGTGACTCATAAAAAATAATAGAGTTTGAGAACTGATGTTACATCCATAATGAAGCCCGGGCTTTAGCCTATCAGATTATCATTTATTTATATTTTCACAAAAATGGTGAAAGCCCCAATGATAACCATGCAGTGGTTTAGTTGTTTGTTGATAAAGGGCTAGAAGTTCTGTGAATTGGGTTTTGAGCAAAATGGGGAGGATATCATTGATAAAAGTTCATTCATCCTTGCGCAGCGAATACTTTATTTCATAGAGGAAAATACGCAATTATTTTTGCACCAACCTAATAGTATAGCTTGCTATTTAGAATCGAAACTATGACAGCAAATTAGGAATTTTAAGTTTTTAACATTCTTCGACGTTGAACAAAGCATTTTTAAGGTTTTAGATTACGTTTTTTGACGTAATCATTATTACGGTACAGCAGCCTTCTGCAGTGTTTTTGAAAACACTGAATTAAACCATTGCGATTTCAAATGACGTGTTTCCTGTCCAGCTGTCTTATTCTATAAACACAAATTACACGATGTATATAATAAAGAAACTCAACATTTTTCTTCCCATGAATCGATTCAAATTTTAATTAAGCAAGTTTTGGTAACTTCTATATAAATAAATAATACGAAATGGGAATGATACACAATTCAGAACCAAGGTTTTCATCCCTCTTACTTAATTTCCGCATTATCTTGTTTGATGCACAGACCATGACAAGTAACATAAAATTGTATTTAATTAATGGCACATGTTTTGCCGATTTGTCTGTTCCCAAGCTGTCTTTATTTTCTTTAAACAACTATTAAATTCTCAGGGAAAAAATGGTTTTGATATTTCTCAGTAAAATAATCTATTTAAAAATATTTTTCCATAATTCGATTTCTATACTAATTCTTTAAATTGTTTAAATTTCCATAACATCTGAACGGGCAATTCATTAATTTCTTCATCACCAGGAGGAAATTATTGGGATGTTTGCTCAGAACTTTTACTTAATTTTCATTTCACCAGGGCCTACAAAAATCAATCTTTGTTAAGTTACATGTAGTTAATTACTGAATAAATTGAGTTGTTTTATGCTTAGTATAAAACTGTAGTACAGACAACTATATTTAGAATCAACAGACCGAAGAAGTACTTTTGCATCGCATCAACATTGTTGTCTGCATAACAATTTTGTTTTACTGATTTAGATCAATGCATGACTTGGTTATAGCATCTATTATTATACTATATGTATACTATCACAAAGCTCAAAATGGTAGATATTTGACATTTCTTTCTTGAAACGAACCATTTAAAAAGCGAATGAAACATAAGAGACCGATTTTTAACGAATCCAAAGCGAGGAAAGAGAATTTTGGATAATAAATTTCAAGATTTCCGACGACATTTAAAACATTTCAAGTCAAAAATTAGTTGTAAAAAAGTTAAAATATATAAATGAAATTCTAAAAATACAGTACACATCTCGACAAAATTACTAACGAAACTTTCTTACAAAAAGTAAAATCTCGTCTTATTTATGTTAGGAAGAGTAGGATCCCTTCAACATTATGATGAGTATTATTATATTATATAAAACTGATATAGAAATCGAAAACTCAAAATCTATAAAAAAATTTAAAATAAATACTTGAATCTATAGAGCCATAGAAAATGTTGCTTATTATAAAGAAACTCATTTTTTCTGAAACATAGCTCAATTTCTCCATCTTACTTGTATATTGTTACCGGCAATGTATAACTAGTAATATGAAAACCGGCATTCTATAGAATACTTAGGCATTTTATAGAATGCTGAAAACTGGCCGGCAATGTATGAAACGATTAACATTTCACATAATCCCTAGGCATTCTATAGAATGCCAAATGACAAACCGCCAAAGTATTAAATACAACGTCGATTTGATTTTATAAAGAAATAAAATTAAGAGCAATTCAAAATAATATTATTTTCTTCCTTGATGCAATAAGTAGGTTCACATTTTAGTTTGTTTTCTTTCATAAGAAAGGCATAAACTTTGATATGTATAACTTCCATTTTCCTTTACGTATTTTGAATAAAAGATTTTTTTTAATGGCACTCTTTTATTATTTTTCCAAAATGACTTTTGTATTTTTGAGGAATGTACGTCTTTTAAATAATAGCCTTATAAATGACCTTTTTATATACTTTGCCTAAATAGCATTTGGTATTCTACAGAATGCATTGGTATTTTACATAATGCCTAGGGAAAGTTTATAATAATTCCCATATTCCATACTTTGCTTAAAAATGCCCAACATTCTATAAAATGCCTAGGTGTTCTATAGAATGTCGGTGTTTCATACATTTCCGGTAACATATACAAATGAATGAAATGTTGAATATCCCGAGAAGCCTGTACTACATCCTTTGATAACATAACTCTTTCATCCCAGAATTAGAATAGTATTTAATATGGTAAACGAGTTTCATGCATTCATTCCAAATAACAGGAGCAATGCTTATTTCTTGCCCTTTTGCTTACAGTATATGAGAACTTATTGTTGAAATGTCATATTTTAAATCACCAAAAATGTAAAACATTTAAATAACAATAGATAAATTTCTATTTGCTTTTTGTGATTTGAGATATACATGAAGTGAAGTTACTAAATGCACATTAATGAAGTCATTAACAGATATTTTTCAAAGAAGCAAATATAATTAAACAGGAATTTCAATTTAACTAATATATATAATTCAAGAAGAATCTGGTGCAGAAACAATGAACTCTGAAAACCTGGCAACACTATGTATACTTAGTAAGATTCTCATAAGAATGGTTAGCTGTATTCATTAGTTTTCACTACTAGTCTTTAAATAGTTCTACCAAAATATCTATAATCCTTGAATATAATTTCTAATCGAGAACTGGGATTATTCAATTTAAAATAAGTTTTCGACTCTCTTAGAAGTTTATTGCTCGAATTGGGAAATACTAAGATTTTTATAATAGTCTTAAAATTGGGACCGAAGTCAATTGTAAATGAAACACCAATTTCGTCAGAGCCCATGTCGACACAGGTTTTACTTTCAAAAATAGGTTCAATTGCTATCGATTTCAGGAAATATCTGTTATTGGCAGTGAAAAGAAATATTTTAATAGTCAAATTAGTTATTTTATTAATTTATGCAATAGAAGATAAAGAATAGAAATTATCTCACCCTGTGTCGCAAGTTATAAGTTAGAAGAAGATTCCGAGCAAATGAATTTGCAAAGGCATGGTAGAAATTAAGCACTTCGAGTAGCTTATCTCTCTTTATAGAATGTAAATCACAGTATGTTAAGCCACGAACATTAGCACACGATTGACCAATAGTGGGCTCTTTCCAAAATGCATCTCCGAACACGTCTCCTTTGCCTAATAAAACATTTAGAGATCAAAAGTTAGTACATTTATTATAAAATCTTTTAAAAATAACAGTACATGTAAAAGTAACATTAACAAATTCGTTGAGATATAGTTATATAAAGAACGTACACTATATGATCAAAAGTATCCGGACACTTTCGGTTTTACATATTTTTTCAAATTTCAAGGCTGGAGATATTACATTTGAACTCCGACTATATGATGAATAGGCATGAACTGACATTTTACAGTGAAGATTCGGCCACGAGGCCATTTAGGGGACAAATAAGAAATTGATGAAAAAGATTTCGATTCATCCTGTTTCACAGAAAGCTGATGCTGATTTGCAACTTTCATCGCTGTTTTTGTTTCCTATGCACATTTCATACATGTATTTCCGTAAACATAGCTTTTATATTCGGGAATATATAAATATTTTCTTGACAAATCTCAAATTTCTCTGCATGTTTTTTGCTTATAACATGCAGAGTTTTCAACCAAATTGAAAGAAACTGACAGAATATGTGAAAATATGTTAAAGAGACACTATATTATAATTTGAAGTAAATACATATAGTAAAAGGAAATATGAATATTTGTAGTAAATAATTTTTTACTGCGCATGTGCAAAGCATTGTACAATTTTTCTTTTATATTATGGAAGCCAGATATATAAAGCAAATTAAATAAAAATCCCAGTTAAATACTAATAATATTTAGAAAGATATCGACATTGCAGCGAACATAATTTCTGTTTCTTTCTCAAAGAAACAAAAATGATGAGGGTTTTTTCACAATTGATATTTTTTAATCTTGAATCTTTTAATAATAATATTGAATTGTATGAAAGTTGAGTATCCTAAATACTCATATATACTTATAAATGAAATACATAATTTATATTACAATTCGAAGATTACTTTTCGAAGATTTGAGTTTAAAAAATATTAATTTGTGAATAAGCCCTCATCATTTTGTTTCTCTTGGAGAGAAACAAAAATTCTGTTCGCTGCAATGCCAGTATCTTTCTAAATCTTAATGGTATTCATCTGGAATTTTTATATAAGTTGTCCTATATATCTGGCTTCCAATTTATAAAAGAAAAATTATACTACGTTCCACACATGCGCAGTAAAAAATTATTTATTACACAAATACTCTCGTATTTCTATTATTATTTTAATATAATACTTCGATAACATATTTTTACGTATTTTGTACGTTTCGTATAATTTGGTTAAAAATTCTGTATGTTGTAAGCAAAAACCTTGCGTAAAAATTTAGGATTTTTTAAGAAAACCTTATATATTTTGAATATAAGTGCTTTTTTTACGAAAATGCATGTAAATAATGTGCATAGCAAAGAAAACTAGAGTTGAAAGCTGCCAATCAGTATCAACTTTCTGTGAAAGGGGGAAGAGTCAAAATCATTTTCTTTTTCATCAATTTCTGGTCGGTCCCCTAAATGCCATCGTGACTGAATCTTCGTTGTAAAATGCGAGTTCAATCCTATTCATAACATGGTCGAAGTTCAAGTGCAATTCCTCCTGCCTTTCTGAAGAAGTTCGAAAAATTGTGTAAATCCGAAAGTCTCCGGATACTTTTGGTCGTATAACGTATACGAAATCTGCTTTTCAGTTTGGTAATAGCTAACTGAAAAGCCTTTGACGAAATTTATCACCTTCAATTTATGTATAATACTACAAAAGAGTACCCATATGAATGAGCATCTCCAGTCTTGAACCATTTTTGTAATCCTCTGTACCTTCATACTGTATAATCGTTCTCTTTTAATGCTAAGAATGATATGATTGCGCAGAAACCTCGGTATGTTTACTAACGATCTCAATGAAAATTGAAACTCAAAAAATTGAGTTTCCGTATTTGATCTAGATATTGAGACAGAGAAGTGTCTTCAGGAGGTTACCATATTTAAATGATACCCAATGCAACCGAGTGAACGGAGTTCATTTTGCCACAAACATTAGGCATTCTTTCTGTAAGAAGAGCTTCAATTGCTTGGAAAGAAATTCATCATCTGCTGGGAAAAGCGTCTTATTGAGTTGGGTGAATATTTATGATTTTTGTACGTTTTTTCGCAACATGATAAATCATTTATTTTACACAATATTTATTCAATTATTTTTTACGGCTGGGCGGTTCGAACTCAATAAAATATCTTACGGAAAAAAGAGATAGATACCGAAATATCAAACTTATTTGCAAAATTTTATATTTCATACTGAGGAATTGAGAAGATTTTTCAAGAAAAAAAGGGAAACTCCAAAAATGTACTTTTTAATGATAGTGATTTTATCGTGTTTAATATTTTTTGTACTTTTTTAGGTAATGTATTCTAACAAAAAATTGTGATTGCTTGAAATTCTTCAAAAATGATTAAATCAAAATCCAATCATTGGTGATGGTGACTTAGTAATATAAAAGCATAGTAGTTGCTAGGAGTTTTCTCAAAAATGAGTTTGAAACGCAAAAAGAATTTGAAAACTCTCAAAAACCATTTCATTTAGAGTTTCTAAAGAAATTGGAATACGTTGTAATGTTATATACAAAGAAAGAAATGTTATGCGAGTTCTATACTGAGTTACAATGCGACAGGAGAATTCGTTTTTTCGCCATTTATCACTTAGAAAAGCGAAGAAACATAGATACTCGTTTATTTCGCATGTTAAGGAGTAGATGGTTGCTGAAATAACGAATCATTGTTTAATGAACCAGAACGAAATAAATAAAAATAAAACAACTAAAAAGAAACTTTCCATTCCTGAAATTTTTTTCTTACTATCCTTTCATTCGAATCTGAAATTGTAAATCACCGCCATATTATAGTTGCGCTAACAAAGCAATTATCCGCAGTTTTTAAATAAAATATCGCATCATCCATAGAAATGCTCTTTTGCGGATTTCTTTCTGTTATTGTAAGAAGGAATTTGGTATATATATGTATATCTGATTTGAAGTAGTTTTCTGCATAATATCACTTTTAAAGAGGTAACACATTAAAAGATCAGTTTACAAGGCTTATATCAGAATATTACTTTCTGAAAGGAACCGAATGTCAAAATCTGAATGTAGTTGCCTGTAAAAATAAGATTCCTCTGGCTGCGTAACACCTGAATGTATTTTATATTGGTTGAATGTTTACAACTTCGATATCATAATGTGTTCGTAAAAATGATTCATTGTAATCATAAGATATTTATGTGAAATATTTTTGCATTACCTAATATTGCAACCACTTCATCGTCTTGAATCACTTCTAAAGATCCTGTCACTACGAAACATAAAGTGTCGATACTTTCTCCTGTATGATAGAGCAGGTCTCCTGGAGCACTGTGTTCCATTGTAAAATACATCGCAAGGGCCCTGAGGCAACCATCACTAGCTAGACGGAAAGCTGGGTGCTCGTTGAACACTTTCCGGTTCAGATGGACGCAGATGTCAGCTGTCATATCCTTGGGACAATAGCTTAGGACCTAAAAAACAAATTCAAGTAGTATTGAGCTACCTCAATGCCTTTCTAGAGGAAAGAGACAGAGAAGAATAAAATGGAATACTAATTCGCCTGATGTTTCTTCTTCATAGAGTTTTTTTAAAAAATAAGTAGATGTGACATATTTTGAAGCCTTTTGCAATTCCTAATGATATTGTTTAAATCAGCATTCATTTTATGTGCCGAAATTTTATTCTAAAATGTTTAATTGCTTAAAATTACGCAACTCTTTACGCTATTGATAAATGCACTAACTTAGAATAGGTTACACAGAAGTCCGAAACATCATATTTTACACTTAAATTAACCCTTTAACAGGGAATAACTCTTAATTTATCTCCGCAAAATACATTTTCAGTAGCTTATAATGCACAAAGAGTTAAAATTTTATTATAAATAGTTATTTGCGATAAATATATGAATAATAAACATTA
The DNA here is from genome assembly GCA_013235015.1 of Araneus ventricosus. Lineage (NCBI taxonomy): Eukaryota > Metazoa > Arthropoda > Arachnida > Araneae > Araneidae > Araneus > Araneus ventricosus. The sequence continues at coordinate 614,491 of BGPR01000143.1, read as the reverse complement.
TGTTTTCTAGCAATTCTTTATAAAAATTTACCTTAATTGCATTTTTAACTTTACAAATAGAATGTACTGAATAAAAAGAAGAAAATACATGGAGATTTGTTATCTTTAGAGCTTTATTAGATAGTTTATTATGTCAGAATTTTGTAGCAGAATTTTATGGAATTAAGATATATAAGTATTTCAGTATAGCAGCAAATTAACTTACACAATATTTTATTTAAATGCCAACAACATTTATATAGCGCTTGTAGAAAAATATTACAAAAGTATTCGCAATATAAATATTTATGGCGCACACAACAGTACCGATAGAAACATATTCATTAGTATGTACAACAAAAATGACTTTTTTAAAAGGATTTTGTATGATAAAAAATAGAAGAAAAAACTGCGAAAATTTGACGACTTCTTAGAGAGTTTCAACCCAGCATTCATTAGCATAATCTTCTTCAATACGGAAAATGTTACGGTTATCTTTCGTCTTGACTCTGAAATATTTTCCAACCATTCCGAACCTCGATTCTTGGCTTTTCCCCAGATGCAGTATTTCATTGCCATCATCAGATCCAAATTGTCGTCCCAGTCCCAAATATTTCTTATCAAAATTCGGATCGAAATTTTGATGGAAATTTCTTACAAATGAGAAAAAAATGACTTCGTCAATGATTTGACATTATTTTGTTAACTGAACCATGCCTTCACGTGTCAAGCAATAATGTCAGATACTGTAAGCTTAGTTAACATTTATCTTTTCACCAAAAGGAGAGACACGGTTTCTTCTATTAACGAAGTGGTATATTTTGTAAGATTCTTAATCGAAAGACAGTATAGCCAAAAATTTAGAAATGAAACTTCTTGCACGAGACATTTTGCAAGGCATGCTGTATCGATTACTTTTTGACAATGTCGAAGAATACCGCTGCGCTATTAAGATTCGTCCTCGCAACTGATTCCGTTCACATTACAAATAATGTGATAGGCATCTAAAGGAAAACTTTAATGTATACAATTTTATTTTAATACTACTTATTCATGTCGCCTATGTTAGTTCTAGTAAAAAAAAATTATATGCGTTTCATAGTGTTTTTGTCAATATTTTAGCTCTTTCACAGTAATTAAAGGCTTCATCAGCTTTAGATCATAACCTTTTAATGAAGTAATAAAAATTTAGTTTTTCATTGTATTTTGTTAACTGCTTAAATACCGAATTATTTTGAATTGTCTTTCAAACCTATGGTACTTAGAGCGAGTTAAGTCGGGTTATGTCCTTAAGCGGTTAAATACTATTACTCCAATACGTCGATGGGTTTCAGAAGATGATCTTGGCAGTTGTTTTATATATTGGTATTTTTCATAAATATTTTCTATAAATTCAGTGGCATCATGGCAAAAATCTCTTGAAGTCATGCTAGTCTAAAATGAATAGATTTTCTGAGCTTCAATCCGGGACACTCTAGGACAACTCATAATAATACCTGCAGGAAGGTGCACTGGACAATTGCCAAAAAAATTAAACGAATAAAAATATAAAATTAAGAGAAAAGCAAGATATAAAGAAGCACAAATGATTCATTTTTCTGTGACTTTTACTACTTTTTCTTCAAGTTGATTCATAGATATCGATCATATTAGAGTAACCATATTTTATACAAACAGGGTGCCCACTACAGTTACATGCATCCTTCCCCCCTCCCTTAATTTCAGAAAGACTGCAGCTATAGTCATAAAAATGGCCTCTAGGTATAGTAAAGTGGCTATCCTCTACGCTATGAGATTGCTTACAGCGCCACCTGGCAGTAAACTGCGAAGTTAGCGTTTCTATCTCGAAAACGGAACGGTATAGAGAAAAAAATAATTCAAAAAGACATAATAACATTATAGTCATTAATACTAAGAATTGAACACTTGAAACGCTCATTTATTTGTTCGTGATTTCCGAAACTGTGACGTCACAAAACGTGGAAGGAAGGAGAAAATGTTATCTTTCAGACAAAAATTACCCCAATGGACTTTTCTCTATAGGGATGCCTCAAACGGCAGATGTATATGACCTTTCTGCAAACACTGCAGGACATTCCACGACGTATTACTGATGCTCGTGGCACCGTGATACCCAATATGTGCAACGTGAAATTCAAACAAGGGTCCAAATGTGAATGGTAGCTGACGGCGAGCAGTTTGACTATCGAAAATAAAGGCACCTTGTGATAATTATTTTCTTTTTTTCTAACACGTAACAGTGTTAGAAATCGCCAACAAATACATGAAGTTTTAAGCGTTCTGTTCTTAGCATTAATGTCCAAAAGGTGTCTTTTTGTACTAAATCGATGATGTTCTACAATTTGCAATGACTTTTTCCCCTATATTGTTCTGTTTTCGAGAGAGGAACGGTAATTCCGCAGCTTACCGGCAGGTGACGCTGAAAGTGGTCTCATAGCCCCTTTACTATACCTAGGCACCACTTTTATGACTATAGTTGCTGTTCTTCAGAAATTAGGGGGGGAGAGGTGTAAGTAACTTTTGTGGTCACCCTGTATATTAAGAGTTGAAAAGACAATTCTACAGACACTAATTTTTTAGAAACTTAAATCTAGTTAACCATTTTTTAACGTTAATTATTTGCTAGAAAGTATAATCCGCGACAAAGAGACAAAATTCGGAACTCTCCGGGCTAATCCGGGATGCCTGGTCACTTCAGGCTAATCTCCGCTTTAAAAAAATTGAATCTGCGTAACACTTCAGAAGCATTTTCGCGAATTTTTAAATGATGGAGCAAACATTAACTTGCCGAAATCAGTATTAATCGATTACAAATAAATAAGCCTTTTATTCATTTAACCTTGGTTTCTATCTGCTCTAACATTACTTCTAGAACATTAAGAGGGATTAAAACATCCAACCTCCAGATTGTCTCGCAGCGTAAACGGAGAAGCCATCTAAATGAGGTGAAAAGTAGCTGATTGAAAGAGAAGGGACGTTTCCACGGAAATGATAACTAGTTGCATAAGTCTCTATTCTGATGGGGAGAGTTCTACGTGCTTGTGGCGCTTCAATTATAAATAAATTTAGTGGTGATAAATGGTTCTTTTGTGAAGATACAGTGACCAGGCGTCCAGGACTTAAGTCAAAACTCGGAGATATTTCGGTTTGAAAACATGTCTGAAATTGGCCCGCTATTTACTTAATTTATTAATACTTAAGTAATAATATTTAGTATATTTCACATTAAAATTTTTTAAAAATATTAACTAGATTTTATTATATAAAAATTTAGATTCTAAATCATTTACTTCCTAAATTTTACTATATTGTCATATTTACTATACGACAAGTCGTCCCGGATTAGCCGGGGCAATTCAGATTTTTGATTGTTTTCCCAGCTTGAAAAGATATTTAGAATTGATCCTCATTTTAAATAGAATGTCCCGGTTTCACTCGTAAGTTAAAAGCATATATTTAAAAAAATGAAATAGGTTAGAGAGATTCCATTTTTAAATTTTGGTTTCTGAAAAATTCTACTTCCCAGCTTTTACTGTTTATAGGATATTGTTACCCTAATGTAATCGTTATGGATAAATCAATCAGCGGATAAAGGCATAAAGTAATTATAAAACATGTTGTTAATGTTTCTTCGTGTCTTCCTGCTCTCGTTTCGTGCAATTTGTAATACTTTACTTTTCCGTTGTTTCGTCTACATCCTTTATCCTCTTCTTCCTTTTCCACATCTAACCAGTGTTCCGGGTTGCGTGTCGAGGCTCTAGAGCATCCCGGATATGTTTAGTCGCATTATGTAGTGCATTACTGATCATTTATCGCCTTCTATAGGAATTACGTCTTAACCAATCAGAATATCAAAACAATTTATAGAAGAATTCTTTACTTTAACATACAGATTTCTATCAGAGTATTTTTAGTTCGACCTGTATGAATCAGTCCTTAACACAATAGAACACACACGTCGGAAGACATACAGCCTTTTCTGATTCGAAAGCAGGTGTATCGAACTACCGATATTTTGCTTTCGATTTAATCATTTGGTTATGCAATAAGAAACCAATTCTAAAACATTTCCAAATATAATTGTCTCTTGATAAACAATGCCAAAACAAATTCTAATGCTGTATTTTCCCAAAATTAGTTGTTGTATAATAAGTGGTCTGTGCATATATTGCAGTTGGTTCGAGTTTGGAAGACAAAGTAAACTCACCTAGGTTCAATTTTTGACGGTGAATTTGAAATCCATAAAATGGTAGTTGGTTCATTATTTCATCTTCCATTTGACTAAGTTTTAAGGCTTATATTTTTCCCTTTGGTAAGATTTCTTCTTTTTGCTATCGTCATTTTCTCTCTCTCTTTTATTTTCTTTACCTCACTGTGGTATTACATACACTAATTTAGGATATTGCTTCTTCAAATAATACGCGGTTTCCGGATATTTGCATTTAAACAAAGTCTTATTGATTGAATGAATCTTGATTATCGATCTATTTCAGAAGATCTACGTCTATGAATTGTGGACGATTTCACTCCGCAGAGGGGTAACACAAAGTGTGTAAGAACAGCATTTTTCCGGAGATCTTTGTTAGGCGCATTTTTCTTTTAGCAATTCTTTTCCGGTGCTGATATTCATTTTGTTTTTGAATTGTATTATTTCGTTTTAATTTGAAACTTAAGTAATATTTCTTTATATTGCTTAGTAAAAAGTAAGCATCCCCCCTCCATTTATCACCTCACCCCTCTTTGAGTAATCAAAGCCAAATGACGCATCTAACTCATTTGCAGCTTGTTTTCGTTCTCAGATTTTTTCTTAAAAAAGTCTATATCCAGTATTTCAGGCTGTACACCATATATCTAGCTTACTGAAGCAGAACTCAGCATGTTTCCAATAATTGAGTGCCACATTGTATTAAATTCTAGCCAAATGATGCCTAAATGTTCATAGATTTCATCTTTTCAGACGGAAAAGCTACCAGAAAAAGCTACAACTTTGAAGCACCGCAAAATAGGATATCAATCAAACAGAATTGCTCAATACAGTATTTGTTATTTAAAGGAAACAGCAAAAAAAGCAATAACTGAACCAAAACAGTTTTTGACATTTTCAAAGAATTTTACAGCTTTAGATCGTTTATGGAGAAAAGCAATAAAATCTGACAGCGACTGAAAATAAATTTTTGAGAATTCTCTTATTCCACAGATCCGTTTAGGAAAATTGTGAATGCTGAAAATTTAAAATTATTCAATGGTAGAAAGCGAATACGATATGTTTATCAAGAGGATTTGTAAATTTTAGAAGATTTATGAAAATATAAATTATTAAATGAACAAAAAAATAGATTCATTTGAACTCACAGTTTAACATTTGATTATTTTAAGCTCTACCATATTAAACTGTATGACTTTAGACAAAGAATTCTTTTATCTAATGTTCAGGCTTATATAAATCTACGATCTTACTCGTATCGCTGTCATTTGAATGAAACTGCAATCTCGGTAATAATGATTTTATTGAACTTCTTAATTACTGAACCACGCTTTTACAATGAAGAGATTTTTTTATTTTATTAAAGTCGAAACTGACTAATAATCGCTCTACGAATAATTTGTTCTACGTAAACTGAACTTTTTGTGTCTTTGACAGGCTTTTTTACAGGCAACAAGGCAAGTTTTTGAGGCAACAGGCTTTTTTTCAAACAGGCAAGTTTTCAACGACATAAAAAACTGGCTATATCCGATATTTCCGTTTTCACGAACTTTGTCTGAAAATACATTATGTACTGGAAAAATTAAAATGTTAAGCATTTTAAAGTTTAGGTTCATTAAGTATTCATAATTCAGCAATATTATAGTTGTAAATTGCAAAGTAAAACTAGAATGTCTCTATAAAAAATTAGAAATTTCCTCCACGTACTGTATTTGTAAAAATGATGCCTACTAATACGAAATTTAATCCAAGTCATCTTAACCGCTGCCAAAATGGCCTTTAAAGCATCTTGCCTATTAACAATGCATCGTTCTAAAACTTAGAACTTTGTTTCCGAAAATCATGCCAGAAAAATATTTTTGACTGGGAAAGACGTATTATAAATGCGTCGATATAAAGGCATGTATCTGACATAATGCAGAGATAAATGCGAACTTACTTTATTAGTATCTATTCCTTTGGTCATGGCCCAAGTAGATACCACATAGTCCATAACACGCTCGCTCAGAGCTTTTGGCACTTCGTGAAGTTTCATGAACTCTCTGACGTTGTTCAGCATTTCATGATATCTGGCAGTTGCTGAGGTCATCTGCTGAATTATGGTTGTCACATGACCAAATATAGTTGCGTATAAAAGTGCTGCCAAAAAAGAAACATGTAGCGATATAGTTTTGAATGACGAAGATGTAAAATATGACAAAATGCATTTTATAAACTCATCTCACTTGGTACTGTTAAAACTAATAATTTTTCTTATGATTTCAGAAAGCGCAGCAAAACGAGCGATTTTACTACCCTTGCAAAGTAAACGAGGAGACAGTAAATGGGAATGGTCTCATATAGAAGGCAAGCATTACCATTTACTCTAGTCAAGGGACTTTGTCGAGATGACGGTTGCATAAAGCGCTTTCGCAGTATATTTTACGAAAACAATGATAGTCACATGGACTCGCATAGTGCATTTCGAATTCATTTCAATGCCGTACACAAGAAAGTAGCTTTTTTCAATTCATGCAATCGAAGTGTGCATAATGAGCTTTGGGAACCAAAATATACTCGGAGAGAAAGAGATGGAAATAAAAAAAATAATAACGCTCACTGCAAAAAATCAAGCAAGTTTTTTTCAAAAATCCGATTTCCAAGTAACTGGTTATTTTAAGCTATTACAAGCGTTATATGTATGTAAATGATATTTCATAGTAATTATCATAAATTGCAAAAAACACGTGTTTTCATTCTATATTCATTTCATGTTGCTGTAAATAAATTTGCATCCCTGGAGGCACTTTTTTTTTTCTTCTTGTTTTGCTGCCACACCCTATATATAGCACAACATATTAATATACTTAATAAAAATGGCTTAGTTTGTCAAATAGGAAAGAGTTTAGTAATGGTTATTAAACTGAATCCACAAAAACTTTTACTGGGTCATTAAACAATAAATATCTTAGAGAACATCGATAACCTTTCAATTTCTCAGAACATAGCAATAAAATGCCCTTACAATATATAGTGACATATTAATTACAAAAATACAGATTATTTTACAAATACATTTGGTCATTAGTATGTGAATTTATAAATCATTTTTTGCCCATTCATTTTAAATGGAAAATGTGCATATCTGTTTTTGCCTATTGATTAAAAGTGGCGAATGTTAGAGAGAAAAATTTAATCAGAAAGAAAATGATAGTGGAGAAATTTGTATATCAGATTTCGCTTAGATATTACAAACGACGAAAGCAAATCAATAAAAAAATGTAGTTACCAAAGTAGAAGCTTATTAGTAATAATTCCTATCATCATTAAAAGGTCTAGGAATATGAAACCATTTCTATTTATGATGAATGTAGTAGTTATTAAGAAAGTTAACTCTTATTGACTTAAATGTAAACCACAAAGAGAGAGCATCTCAATAGGGAACTGAGAAGGTTTAATCTAAATCATACTTTTATTTTGTGTGAGTGTTTGCTCAATGCTTAATTATTATTTGCCATAAACTTTTATACGTCATGTTCTGTTCGAGTCAGTAAAATTATTTTTTCATTGTTTTTTCATCGTTGCTCTTAATTGTTCATCGTTTTTTAAAATAACTATTGTATCAGTTTTGAAAGATGTTTATTTGCATCGCTTCATATCGTAAATAATTTTCAGCTACTCAAATTTTTCTCTGAAGAAAACAGTAGAATAATTTGTTAAAAATACTTTTATAACTGAAAAATAATTTTCTGTTTACATTCTTCTAAACGCAAAATTATCTATCATTTTCATTAGGAACAGACTTCGGAAAGAAACCGGTTCCTATCTTCTTCGAAAGATATACACTATTTTTTAATTTATATTTTCAAGATTTCATCCCAGAAAATTTGTTAAATCACAGAACAAGAGCATATTTATCTTAATGAAATAACAACCAAGAACAAGCTTCGATGAATATTTCTAGGGAATTATACTTTCGCATAAACAGCCACAATAAGCCTTTTGGATTTGTAATTATGACAGAATGAAATGCAAACAAATTACAACGTAGTTAAAACGATTCATCTAATGGAATTTCATTTTCAGTCAACATTTATTTTTATCCGAAATTTCATTTAGACTGGTCGTTTTCGATTCAGTGTCATCTACTAATATTTTGTCTCCATCAACATATTATGTAAATCCGTAATATTCTTCTGCATTAATTGGAAGCGTCACGAGAATGTTTCGAAAAAAATCTCATCTTGGATCTTGCTGTGTTCGAGATAATTGTTTTCATCTCCCGCCGAGACGCTAAAATTACTTCATTTTGATCCAGAACAGCTAGTTTTCGAATTCAATATACTGAGGGTTCCTTCGAAGAAATTTTTATTTCCAAAATATTTGGATTTTTTAAATATTACCAAGACCAGCTAATCCGTGTAATCATTCTATCCTGTTCTGTACTGATTAAGTGTAGTTTTTTAAAGTGGAACAAAGACGAAAAACATAAACAAAACGACCAAGTAACTAAAATAATTTACAGGGAGTTTAATTGTCAGATTAACGTCACATTTTGAAGCTACACGAGGGCTATTTTTGCACAGATCACGTAATTTTAAACCTTGATCAGATGATACGAGCAACATTTGAGGTGGAACTCCACTCTCCCAACTTCCACGCCACAGCAATACGAAGAAATTTGAATACGAGAGATTGAACATGCCCAGACAGCACTTCGCTGTACACACATTTGTGTTTCTTCACATTTTCCTTTTCTTGATGCGCAGATTTAAAAAAAAATAAAGTTCCTTTCTTTTGTACTTTTAAATTACTCCAAAGCAAGTTCACTGATTCGTAATAAAAGGAAAATACCTCAGGAAAAAAAGGAAATCTTTCCTATTATATTAATTGTTGGTCTTTGCTCAATAAATCAGACCTCATAATATTTAACCAATCATTGGGGGTCTTTAAATTCCCCGCAATTTTACAATGATCTGTACAGGGTGTCCCAAAATGACTTTCACAAATTTTAAGAATATGTAGGCATATAGAAACAAGTCATATTTACAACAGAACATGGAGTCGCAAACTCAAAGAACAATAGCTGCTGGGGGTTCTTTGTCAGTGAATTAAGAAAAAGAAACACCAGATAAAGTGTACAACAGAAGCTTAATAGAATACAACATCACAGCTACATGAATAAGGATATGGAAAGCATGCATAACTTCGGATGGCAAGTTCCTTGAACACTTACTTTACATACTCAAAGGATTTATTGTTGATACTGCGTTCTACTCGCCATTATATCTGTTATGCTGCGTACATGCAAGTTGTCATTCATGCAATTATGCTGCTGTGCTATTCTAAATTTGTATTCCATTAAACATGCGTTGTAAACTATAACTGGTGTATCCTTTTCTTTTATATTAATTCGCTGACAAAGAGCCCTTTGTAGCGGTAGCTCTTTTCATCCCCGATTCCATTTTAAAAATGATTTGTTCTCGTATGTCTGACCTACCCTTCAAGTTTGTAAAAGAACTCCCTGTATATGAGACATAACCAGTTGTCAGGTTATTAATCTTAGAAAGATAATTTTTCTGAAAGATTCTGGGAAAAATTCATCCAACTTCTTTGCGGCTTTCAAGTTCAGACACAGAACAAGTTTGGTATGCAGGAAAATTTAAATGCTTTTGATTTATAATGATTTTAAGTTCTGTAATTCGATGTCGACCCATATAGCTTCTAAACTATCCTATTGGGTAAAACATTGTCCGAAGAGATACAATTTTCACATTGTTGAGTTGAAGACATCTGTTCTCTAGCACCCCCAAAGTTTGCAAACTTTTCTGATATTCTTCGCAGAAGTGCACAGAAGGCAACCCAACGACAAAGCAGAACATATATAATCATAATTATACATTTATTTATTATCTTTTATGAAGATGAATTTTTACATTCAGATTTCTAATGAATTTAATTTGATAATGATTCCTTAACCTTTCAGTACAATAAATAAATTCAGTAATTACCGCTATTAAAAGAATGACCAATCGAATTTTCCTGAATAAGTCGCTTTAAATTGTTTGAGAAATAATTTTTACTTATTGAAGTACATTTTGAACTCAATTCGATGTCACGAGAGTAAAATGGTTGAACTTTCGCCGCTATTTTCAGTCTATATAAGGGGTAAAGCAATAGGTCAATAAGGATCACGTGACTGCATTTTTGAAAGCTGTATCACTTTTTTTACGTAACTCTTTCAACCATCCATATAACTTATTCTGTGTTAAAAATCGACCCATTATTCAATTGTAGCATGTAGTGCAATTTCATTCGTATGCAACTAAACTTAAATAAAAGGGTGCAGTCGAATTTATTTATTGAAGACATAATTTCAAACAGTTATGTTTGAAAGCAATGGAGAGGATCTCTAAAGCATATCTACAGTTATAAATATTCTTTTACCACATTTAGATTAAGCTAGTTACGAATATTGACAATTTTCCACTCTTCTAGTCAAAAGGTTTAAACTTTATGCAAATGAGATTTTTATGATGAGAAAGCTACATGGAAGCTAATTTCAGATTACGGAACAACCCATAATTTTCCTGGATTCTGCAATTGTAGGGCAGCATTCAACGATTTATGATGAAATATTAACGGCTAATTGACTCGTATTCTATATATCTAGCGACTTATCACTGTCAATCCATGCATTTCACATTTTAAACTTCCATCACATGACCCATTCATTTGAGTTTCACAGTGTTAATTTTGTTACAGCAGAAAGATGTAACAATCTAAACGAATAGCATTATTCATCGCATGGTACTTACAACACTCTGCCGTTCAGAGCTGTTTTCTTTGGGGATCTTTCCTTCCATGGTTCTCTTCTGTTACTTCGTTTAGATATTTTTAAGTCATAAAAAGAATATTAACTTTAGAATGCAAAAATGAACAACTTTATTTTTGAGAAAAAAATTTCTATAAAACACAGAAGAAGAGCTATCGATAAAAATAAAAGAGTAAAAATAGTATATTTGAGTAAAATTTGTTTTGTATATTTATTTTAGTATATATTTATTAGAATAAAATTATTATAATAATATATTTATTACAATTTACATTTAATTCACTCTTTATTTCAATGCATGAAGGGGAAAAGCACACTTTATATGGGATAACAATTTTGGAATTTTTTAAAGTAATTCTTTGATGAGCATTTTTTACGAATTAAAGTTTTGCCGTTAACGCAGGATATTCAATTCTTAAAAAGTGCCATTCTCTAAGAGTTCACTTTTGGTATAGTGGCTATCACCCATGTAGATCTGTTTCTCTTAATGTTCAGACAGATCTCTCTCTCTCGTTTTTTCATTAAACATCTGAGAAGTCTTGTATCTGTTTGCATTTGTAAGATTTTTCCGGTTTGTCCTAAATGAACCGTTTGATTATAAAAGGGGACTTCTGCAAATTCGGTCGAAATGACTTTTCTTGTGAGTGTTTTCGATTTGATGAAGGTGGTTGCATCATTTGGTGTAAAACCTGAAATTCTGCCATTCATAGTTATGTTTTAGTAAAGCATCAAAGTTTCCGTAAGATGTTAGAAGGGGACTTCTGCACAGAAGACCCGTTTTAACATCAATTTTGAAGTTCACCGCTAGATGACCAGTATATATATTAATATAAGTAATGCTTGGCCGATGACTTTTATAGAGAAACGTGTCAAAAGAACAAAAACTAACGCTTGAAATTTCTGAAAATTAATTAATCTGTTTCGTCATTTAAAGTTCACCAGTTCTAACTCCCGAGAAATACAGAAAGAATTTCAAGATTGCCCATTGATCTTATGACGACCACGGGAATGATTATGACTAGCAAAATGAATGATATCGGAGAAACTATAAAATACATTCCAGAAGAGCACCAACCCTTTTGACAAGAGATGCAAACCTACATAAGAGGATCTTCAATTGATCTTCCAAGAGGACTAAAACTCATTTTCACCATCTTTTTTACTTAACTTTTGTTTTTAAATCTAAATTTTGTTAAAAAGCGTAAAAATCTTATATTTTATTTAATATTTCTAGCTTTGTAATAATTTTTCCCCGATTTTTTTAAATCTGAATTTTACTTAAAAACCAGTACCTTTACAAATTTAAATTTGCAAATAAATAAACTTTTAATTTTATTCGGGTTTCACTGATATTCCAGGTTTTCTAATAATTTTCCCTGATTTTTTTTGTTTTAGATTTGAATTTTACTTAAAAACCAATAACTTTAAAATTTATTTGGATTCTTTTAAATTTAAGTTTACTTGTAAATAAATTAATTTTGATTTTTTTTTTTTACTTTCCTTGATATTCCAGGCTTCTAATTATTTTTTCCTGGTTTTTTCTTCTTTTTTAAATCTGACTTTTAATTAAAAAAGAATAACTCAAATTCTATTTTATTTTGAGTCTTTAAATTTACTCACAAATAAATAAATTTTGAATTTTAGTTAAGCTTCATTGATATTCCTGACTTTATAATCATTTCCCCCTGAAATTGTGAAACGTTTATACCGTTTGATGTTAAAAGGGGACTTCCGCTTTTTGGTTGTTGTCAGTAGGTTCATTTTCTACCGTGAGACACTTTAGATGTATATTGAACCCTAATTTCGATGTTGTTTACAGCTCATTCGTTTTTTTCTCCTCCTATAAAATTTAAAAAATGTCAGAAGTCCCCTTTTAAAATCGATCGATTCATTTTTTAACTAACCAGCGAACTAAAAAAATTTACTTTAACCATTCGGCTTTAGGATTGCAGGTTCTGTTCTGGGTATTATACGTATGAGGTTTTTTTTCCTTCACCTTTCTTGGCCGCACGACTAACATTTTGGAGAATTTAAGTTCCGGATAAACTATTCCTAAAATTTGTGAATGTGAAAATCAATATTTGATTTTATCAAACATAGTTTATTATCAGACAATCTTAAAAGAACTCTTAATCTAAATTTCATCCCACAGACTTGCAAGTGTTCAAAATTTAAAAAATGAATAAAAACACGCTTTTATGTACTAAAAAGTATATTTTTTTAATTTTAATTATTTCCATTATTTTATTTTTAAGTATCCACATTCTCGAATGCCAGAAGTCTCGTGAATACCATTTTCTGAACTCCTGTTGGTCTATGACTTTGTGTGGAAGAACGATATTGTGAATTTCATCTAAAACTGGACCTGAAGATGAGGGTGTGGAGAACGCAACAACAACAGAGTCTGAGGCATCTTTCAGAAACAGGCCAATGAGTTAAACACCGAAACTGCTATAAAAAAATCCGGAACGTATAGTCACTTTGTCTTAAAATATGGCTCGCTGTAGAGACCTGCACGGGCGTTCTGTCTCTACTAGTTAGGGTTGGGTGATACTGTATCAACTTGATACTTTGTATCAGGTACGCAAAAGTATCAGATACACCTAAATGATACAGACCAAAAGTATGAGTTACTCGTTATCAGTTCTCGGACTCGAATGATAACGATAAGTAATCGCTTCCGTCGCGTTCCTTTTCGGTCGGCTGATACGAAGTATCAACATGATACATTTTGTATCATATGATACAAAATATCAGCTTGGTACAGTTCCGGGTTGAGGATAGTTTCCCGTTTTCGGTAGAGGTATGATGATGAAATGCACGTGGCCTTGGTTTTGAAGTCATGACGGGTAAGGGTGGAAAGGAAAGAAACAAATAGTTAAGAGTATCGGAAGTCGGAATTCCCGAGCTGGAATTGGTATGTATGGGATTGATATATAATGCATTAATTTTGTGGAAAAGATTCGATAGGATTTCAGCATCATACACGCGTGTAGGAAAATCACGATCCCCGAAGTGGGTAGGTACTTCCTTATTAAAGAACGATTAAAATATTGGCGAGAAGAGAGGTACATTTTTCTGTATTAAAAAAAACTAGTCAGAAAACATTTTTGCATGATTGTGACATCCGCTTCATGGCAACTCATTTTTTTTATAGTGGGGTATTGATCTTAAATGACAAAAAACAAGATTATCTTCTGACAAAGTAAAAAAAATAGCTTTTTAAAACTATAATTCTTGAATTCTTTTTATCTCTCTAACTCTTTTGTTGTTGTACCTTGTATGTTCTCAATGTTATACTTTTGTTAATATACCTAGTTCCCTCTTTTCTTAATTAAAGATAAATTTCATGTTTTTTGTTTCAAGTCGTTCATATTAAACTCTATATATTAATAGACGTTTAGCTTTTAAAAAACTATTATCTCCATCTCTTCCAAAACTCCTCGTTACCTTTAGCTTTAGTTGCTAATTTTAATTTTGTACATTATTTCTTAAAGCAATTTTTTTAAAAGTAAAAGCTTTTCTAAAACTTAAAAGACTGATTATAACAGTTTTATTTTCATTTTGTTTTTAAGTATTTCATCGTATATTTATATTTTAAAATATAAATATTTTCTGTTTAATTATACTTTTTAAATCCTTATATTCTGAAAATTCTGGTCATTTTCAGCATTTAAATTTTATGTTCAATTTATTTTACCAATAATAATTCTGTTGTTTGAGTTACTTATTTGTTTCGAATAAAGAAATGCTTCAAGCAAAATATATTTATTTAATCATAGAAAATCCCATCAATCTTATATACTTAATAAACATTGCAAGAAAAGGTAAAAACAAAAATGCGTTAGAAATAATGTTATTCCAGGTAATTATAAGAAATAATATATATAGGCAGTTTAAAAAAACACACACATAACACATGCTAGCATCGCCAAGGCAGAAATCTCGTATCACTACCCGATTGCCGACTACCCAGTTCCGTACCGACAGGAAGGGATCGGTTACACTGCTCTGCATGAAAATCGGCCCCGACACCATTCTTGCAAATTCTTGTGTAAAATGACCCTCTTAATCCAAGTATGACTCCCATTTTGCCCCATCCCCCAAACTTTCTTGTCAGGGCTTCGGAACCTCTCCCCCTCACCGGCTTTTAGCCAAAATTGTTGCTATATATTTTTATTATTTGGGGTATTTGGGTAAGGAAAAAGGGGAAGGGGGCTGGAAGCTGGAATATGTAGAAAATAAGTGAAAAAATTGCGAAAACAAACCAGAAAAACCGGTCATTTTTATTGATTTTTTTTAAATTTAAGGGGACAAATCCCTCCTAAATCTCCCCCTTTGCTACAAATGTTCATATTTTAGAACTTTTCACCTCTGTAGCCCCTCAGAAGACATTTAACGGTTAAAATAATCGTTTCCCCCCTCCAAATCAAATTTATGGACATAAAATTACCAAACAGTGTTACAAATGGGGGGGGGCGTCCCGAGAAAATGGTGGGTGATGGGGCAAAATGGGGGTCATATTTGGATTTAAGAAGTCATTTTACTTAAGAATCAGAAGGAATGGTATTGGGGCTCGAATTTTTTTTTTTTTTGCAGAGCAGTGTTATCTATCGGCTGTATCAGATACAAAAGTATCAGGTACAAGCGCGTATCAGTATCAATTTGTACCTGATACAGCAAAACCTGGTATCACCCCAACTCTACTGCTAGTGCAGGTCTCTCCAGCGTTATGTTCAGTGGCATTAGTATTTTTTACCAGTTCCAATAAGAAAAAAAGTTATTGTGCACCGATCATCCATAGTTAATTCCAAACAAGGAAGGGACATTGCATACATGCGTGCTATCTTTTTAGGTGCTTTCGCTTATAATAAACTCCCTTTATTTGGTGTTTCTTTTCTACCGAAAACGTCACCTTCATGCCAGAAGTAATTGAATGCCAATTTCCGCATTGCAGCTTCCTGATTTATTAATGTATAGCATTTCCGCTGGCTCAGCTATGTGCATCTCTTGGATCGTTTTGGCGGTTGTTTTGTTTTCTCCCGGCATTTTTGTTTGTTTGCCCAGGATTAGGGCAGCGAGTGCTGTTTGTGGAAGACGATTTATTGCCCGTTTTGGCCGCTTTTAGTGTTTTTAATCATCTGCCTTTTCTAATACTTGTTTTGGTTGCATTTATTTTAGTTTTCGTCAGAGCTTCGTAAGCTTTTGAGTTATAATGGTATTTATTTCGTATAGCCAGTTGTTTTATTTTTTTACACATTTTCCTTTTTTATGGGCATCATTCCGAGTTTCAGCAATTCAGAGATAAATTCTTTGTTCCTGTCTTCTTCCTTTTCTAAAAAAGTAGGGAATTGTGTTCGCAGTTTGTGTTTAATGTTATGAAAATAATCATTAGTTTACTAACATTGGTTTGCTTTGCAAATGTATCAGATGATTGAAAATGTTTACAGGAAAAGGAGAAAAACTGAAGTATTATTGCCAGGGAAGAGCAGTTAAAATGCCAGGAATTATTTTGTTTTTGCTACAGTATTAATATACCATAAAAATAAAATTATATTACTGTAATAATTTTTTATCTTTAAGATATTGGTTTCTAACGATTTATAATATATGATACTTAAATCGCTCTTATAATTGAACAGGTTTCTTTATTATAAAGAGAAAGTATTACAAGTATACAAGAAGAAAGTATTTTAATTGTCAACAAATTCACCCTCAGGACTTTGATCGATCTCATCATTTAACATCTCTCCGAGTCAGAAAAACGCATTTTTGAATTTATGAATATCTGTCTGTGAACACTATAACTCAAATGAGTTAGAAAAATGAAATTCGGTATATGATCTTCTCGCCAAAAATGTAAATTTCAGTCAAACTTTGGACGAAATCTTACAGCAGCAAGTCTGTCCGTCCGATTGCATGTGAACACAACTCAAAAACATTAGAAGCTGAAGTGCTGTAATATATGGAATATTGTTTTATCCCCAGAATTATAGACATGTGTCAAATTTTGGACCAAATCCGTCAAAGTGTTGACTGTCCATGAGTCTTATGCGTAGGTTTATGCATGCGATAACTCAAAAACTTGATAAGCAAGGTAAATGAAATTTTGTATTGGGTCTTGGCATCACAAATGTAAATTTCTATCAAATTCTGGCTCCTAGTAGGCCAAAGATAAGAGGCCCAAATGCATACCCGATTCTTTTCCCTGTGCTAAGAAGCGTAAGAGAAAACGTACCATATTCCGTGCTCATCCCAGAAAGTCGAGGGGAAAGTACTCCCGTTAGTTTAAATCACAACTGTGAAATGACTTCTGCGAACTTCGCACTTTTTAACTAAAAGGCAATCAATTTAAGTTTTATAGCGGATGAACATAATGAAAGTTATTCATAATTAACCAAGTGATTCGACTGAAATGTGATTCGAGATTATAGCCTTATTGGAAGAAAAGTTTCTTTCCCGGCTTCCCGGGAAATCTTAAGATTTTCATACTTTTTATATTCCCGGGAAATATAGTTGGTTCCCGGGAACAAAAAATTGTAAAATCATTAAATCAACTCTCAAGAAGGATATTTTACAAAATTATGTTAAAGCAGAGTTTGGCTGTAAAAGACGGTTTGTTTAGACACCAAAACACGTTGGAATAGTTTGTTGGCAATGCTTGAAATATTTTTAGAGATAAAATCAGCAATTTCAAAAGCATTAATTGATATTAAAGAACAGCAAATTTTGGCTAATATAGAATTTGAAACTCTGACTGCAATTGTAACAGGCTTGAAGCCAGTAAAAATCGGCCTAGAAAAACGATGCAGTCGAAACGCGACTTTGGCGACTGCCGTAGGAGTATTTGCTTTCAATATTGGAGAGTTGAACCAATAAAACTCAGAATTTGCTATGAATATGAAATTCTAGCACAAAAAATTAGCGGGAGACGCAATGTTAGTTTAGTAGGATTAATGCAATATATAAATTTTTGGGAGAAAATATGATGCTGCTGCAGTTACTGATCTTTCATGTTTTCCAAATAAAACTCTTTGATTCAACAATCTAAAATAATTATGATAAGGCTATTTTACGAGGAAGACGAATCACTGTCTAACTGTTCGCACTCAGAAGAAGAGATCGCAGAAACTTTGGAAGATAAATCTTTAACTTTGCACGAAAAATTATAAAAAGCGATCCACTCAAAGACAAATGTTCTGCGTTGGTCAATTAGCAAGAGTTCCAGCTTGAGCAAGAATTTTCGCTATTTGACTCAACAGGAAATCGATAATCAAATATTATAAAACTGGGTAGGCTTTGAAAACAATTCCTCCAACATCAGCTGAAGCTTAGAGGGCATTTTCTGCTGCCAGGTTGTTTGTTCATAACAAAGCTAAGAACTAGGATAAGTGATAAAAGCATAGATTGCTTATGCTTTCTCTTAAAGCATACTTTAAAAATAAATAATTAATATATTTTATATGCATTTGTAGCTCAATATATAAAGGAGAATAAATTTTGGCATTAATGGATATCCTTATTTTGCGTAATTATTATTAATATCAATTAAAAATAACTAATTTTTTGATTTTTTCAAATTTTGATGCATTCCCGGGATTGACTGTTATGTTCCCGGGATTCCCCAGAAATTCCCGGGAAGGAAAAAAGGGCGGGAAATCCAAAACCCTAATTGGAAGTTATTAAATACTACAAGCGTTATAGCTGAGCTAATAGATATTGATTGAATTATAATGAAATCAGAAAGCTATTATTTTAAGTTTCAAGAAAATACGTTATTATCACTGTTAGTGCTTCGGCCGTCTTTGATCGGGTTTGAACAAGAATGTATTAGTGGAAAGATCATGGGCTGCGCCAGTGGGGGAGTCCGGGAGGGGACCTCCCTGTCGGGGCAACTTTTGTACCCCGTTCACTCAACGGGCTTCTCAACTTGTAGATAAATAAAGATCTGGCTAAAATTTGAGAGGGTCATCATTACGTCTCTCCCCTAGTACAGCAAATTGTGCCCCCTGTCGGGGACGCCAATTCTGGGAAAGATGGAGTCACGCGTTTAAGAATGCGATGGTGCGATCGAAAAATTTCAGCATTTCTGTAATAAAATTTCGAAATTTTCCTACAAATCAGAGAAGTAATATTTTGTGATCGTTTTTAATTTTTAATGCGTAGAAAATCTATACACGTTTTGTAATCACCTCGTATTACCGGCATTGGCACATTAAATACTCATGAGAGAATTAATGAATTGAACAAAATTCCCATTTCAGAACTTTTATTTATTTTCTCTTTGACAAAATCTGGACAAGCTAATGTTTAAAATATCGAGAAATGAGACCAATTTCTTTATATCGTTTCTATCGAAATAAAACCATTGCAAACACAAACCAATTTAAATTTATTATATTGCTCCAGAACTAAAAGGTAACCTTCATACTTTCTATATCTATTAAGTTACATGCATAACGATTTGAATATATTTTTTACCATACTAGCATCTGTTGTATTGTATTTTTCTCACAAAATGTAAATAATAAACCAAAAGTAATAAATTATTTTTACTATGCTAACGTCCGGACTCATTTGATCGGAAGTTTTGTTAAAACGCAATCTATAAAGATTAACCAGTAAAGAATTGCGAACAAATTTTCTAAAATATTGCTTTCATGTCATGCATTATGTTTCTATCTATAAAAGTACACTTTACTAAAAGAAGTAATCGAATAAAACGTCAGTGTCTCAAATCAATCCAATCACAAGATTCATCGCTTGGGTAGAGACCGAATCTCTTACTGCCGCCTTACAGATCTATTTCGCTTTTAAATCTGGAAGCCTGTCAACATCGCTTTCGATTGCAATCCACCGCACGGAGGACTCACTTTCTGCCACATATCGACTTTGGTCTTCTTCCTGGCCCAATGGCGTGCTTTAACTTTGTGTGTGGTTAGATCAAAATACTTTTCAAAACATAAACAGTGTTTAATATTGCTCGATAATAAACGTTACACAGACAGAGTTGGATGTGAAGGGAAGGAACCAAAATGTTGAATTTTGAAATTCAACTTGTTTAGCAATATTGTGAGGGTTTTTACATAATACTATTTGCTATCTTTCTCAAATACTATAATCTGCATTATCTTATGATAGTTATTAAATCACTTGAGAAATTTTAATAACGGTAACAAATATGAGTGAAAAAACATTTTTTGTTTATAGTTTGCACGATAGTGAAAGATTATTTAAACGGAGAAAACTTCACTTTGATTTTTATGCGGATGAGAAATGTATCATTTAATCTCTATACTCGGAAAGCTTTTTTATTGAAGAAGACCTTACAACCTCTCAGTGCGTCTAAAGAAATTTCTTAAGGAATCAGTATCAATCTCTTATTAAATATGCTTAAATAATCGAAAAATAAATTGGATGATGGATATCCTATATCAATTCTGGCAATTTGCGCGCTCCAAACTTCGAAATGTTTCTTTCAATAAGTGAAATGATTTATTGCCCAATCATTAAGAAGAATGTTGGATTTAAAAATGTTGTTTTGAGCGAACATTTTTAATGCTGCTACAAAAGTCTATACAGAAAATCCTAAACCAAATGCGGCCCATTTTACCTTATTTATTTTTTATTGTTTATTTGGTTTATTATGTTTAAATTCTAAACCAGGATTTTTAGAGCACATATTCAAGCATATTAGTCTCCCGAATCATTTTCCCTTGTCACGCTATTTGCACATCTCTTAACAAATGAGCTGAGTCGCCTGAATGCGAAAGCATCGTTTTCAAGCTGACCATAGTTCAAAACTCAGTAGAGTATTTGTGGTGACCTCTCTCGAGTATCCTCTTTCCGTTTCCTGATGACGGTATTTTTTATTTTTATATTTGTTGTAAGTATTATAATACAAAAGCTATCTATAATTTCTCTAAGAATATAATAGCAATTTAACCACTTCAAAAGTTGCAACTAAATCCTAAAAATACAAGAATTGTTTCGAAATAATTATTGTAGAATTTTTTCTTCAGTAGACATGTGGATATCATACTAAAGTTTATGAAAGACAAATTGCATTATTTTTCATCAAGTTGGTTGTTAAAGTTTAGTTAAGCATCTAAAGTTGTGTCATATGAAGTTTACTTTCCCCGGGCGCACCTCAGATACGGGGATGAGAAGCATCCTCACTTGTATCTACTATGGGTTCAGCAATGGTGGAAGGGGTTGAAGCATGGGCCTGTGATACCATTTTGTAACTGACCATAGTGACCATGTTGCTATTCGCGGGGATCTAATAATTCAGATTCACTGAACGTAGGGATGCCCATTTAATGCTTATATGAATTTTCCCATTTACTTGAGAGCAGATGCAGTAACAATATCTGCTCTAGTCGACTTGGGATCGGGAATGTTAATAATTCCAATTCTGTTTAATCAGACTTTCTTCAATCACTTTTAACCCCTTCTTGGTCGGCGTCGCATATCATGCGACGAAGAGAAAAATTGCATCGTTGAAAGTGAATTCGTCGCTACTTACACGACTCTTTATATTCCACGATAATTTTTTGTATTTCTGAATATTTCTAAGAAAAGGCGCAAATAGTTCTACTTTCTTCATGTTTTCGCTGCGAGACTTCCTGCCTTGAATGGAAAACATAATCATTTTGTCGGAGATTCGAAAAAAGAAATCCGACCAAGAGGGGGTTAAGGAGAGAAATTGCATGTGTCGAAACTCTTACAACCATAATTACGAAAACAACACTTCATTTTAAAATCGCCTTAAATGCAGTAAGAAATAGTTTCCTTTGATAATCCTTATATTTTGCTTAATATACCTCCTCTCCATCCATGTTTCCCCCTTCGATTATGTGAGGACTCAAAACTTTAAAATAATGCCAGCCCATTCCTATAACAACTTTCGCAAAATATTGATCCTTTCTCTTTTTGGAAATTTCATTCATAAAATTCAAGCATTTTTCTTTCTTTTTTGTTTTTGCTTGAATTGCATGCTGATTTATATTGATTTATAATGGTTTGGGTATAAATCTTAAAATATTATCAATGTAATTATATAATTTCTTCTCGTAACGTAAGTGAGGTCATTTTTGAGTCAGCCCTCTTTTAAAAATAATGTTCTAATAAAGGAATCGACGTTCAAGTCGTGAGTGTTTTAGTAACAAAATATGAGTATTTTTTTAAATGAGTTTCTAAGTGTTTTTGTAACAAAATAAGAGTTTTTTTAGAGTTTCTGAGCGCTTCCTTAACAAAAATAAACACCTAAATAATTTCATTGTCTATTTGTATTTAGACTTGTAAAGCGTTTGGTGCTTATGTGTAAACGCCTAAATTACACCTTATCTTGACAGATACAACATGTGTATCGACATTAGAATAGGAAGAAAAAATGTGGGCTCCTCAAAAGGCAATTGTCATCGCACATGAAGATTGCGAGTTTGCACAGACTCCATAAAAAGGAAGTCATGGCGCCAATAATAAGAACAAGCAAATGTTTCTCAAAAACTGAGGGAAAAGAAGAGGTGATAAACAAATCGCAACTATCTCTAAAATGACTACAATATACCATTTCGATTCATGTGACAGAAGACATTACTAAGTAGTCCAATCATTCATATGTCTGCAATAACATGGGATATAAATATTAATCCTTTGCTGTCGGTGCCGCCACAGTGGTGGCATTCGTAAGTCTTCGTAGAAGTCGTTTTTTTTGTTTTATTTTAGACCCACACCGACCGGGTCAGTGTGGGTCTAAAAAAACAAAGGTCGGTGTGGGTCTAAAACAAAGGTCGGTGTGGGTTTAAAACAAAGGTCGGTGTGGGTTTAAAACAAAGGTCGGTGTGGGTTTAAAACAAAGTTCTGTGTGGGTCTAAAACAAAGGTCGATGTTGGTTTAAAACAAAAAAAAAATGCCTTCTACGAAGACTTGCGAATGTCGCCACTGTGGCGGCATCAACCTCAAAGGGCTAGACTTGTGCATTGTGAAGTTTTTAAGTTGTCTTTTTTATATTTTATTTATATATATTTCATTCTAATCCTAGATCAAACTTCACATGATATTTTAGCCGATTCGTCTAAATATACTCACGGTATGCTCATATAATTAACTATTGTAATAATTTCAATACAAAGTCGCCAATCTGCTTTATGCGTTTTTCTTTTCTTCATGATATTTGTTTTCACATTTTATTCTTCCTTAAATTTCTTTTTTCCAAGTGTCAAATGCCATGAGACACTCCCCGAGTTGCGTTTCTCTGCTATTTAAATCAAAAATTGCTTTATTTCCATAGAGAGTTTCTTTACGGCAGATTGATGTAGCAGTATTATGACAATGCTTTAATTACGTTAGTAGACAGAAATTCTATATAGCAGAAATCCATGAATATTATTGCAATAAAAAAACCCTCCCTGTTTTCATTTCAAATGAGAAATTTACTAGGACTACCTTATATCTGTTCTAGAACCTAGTTCGCTTGGAATCTATTAAATAAAATGTTTTATACAAGAAAACACGAGCTTTATTAATGATCGTTCAATGAACAAATTTCTGAGTCTCCTCTACACTGGTGTTCATAATTATTAGAACGGACTGTTAAAATTTCATCTTTTGTTCATTAAGTTTTAAAAAATTTACAATTTTCTATTTTGTTTTGATTTTCTAGTACCTTATTTCTTCCTCCATAAATGTATAAATGTTTTAGCTATTTCATGAAATATCACTGCTTCTTAAAAAAGATTGTTGTTTTAAACAGTATATTTTAGCTGTTTAAAATTATTCGAACGGCTGATGACGAAGGTTATATTTAACCGAATTCAAATTGGATTTATTTTTATTTCGGTAAATTTTAAAAAGCTTAATAGATTATTTATTTGACAATTTTTTTTGGTTTAAGAAGCAGTCAAGTCAACAATAATGCCCAAGAGTTCAGAGATTTTTGTTGATCATCGCCACCGCATCAGTGAACATCACAAGAATGGGGTTTCGTATGAAAACCTAACAAAAAAGTGTAAATCTTCGGATTTGGTTATCTACTATTTGTGCAAGAAGCACGAGACGACAGGATTCATCGAAAACAAGAGAGGGAGAGGCTGAAAACCGAAACCGAAAACAAGTGCAAGAGAAGACTCTGTGATTGTAAGGTTGGCACAAGAGAAGAATGATATACCGTCAAGAAAGATCGTGCAAGACTTGAAAATTAAATGTGTCAGCTCTAACAGTTTGCCTTTGAATCCAGAACACTGGATTGATCATCTGCATACAAAGAAAAAGACAATACATTTAAAAACAAAACATAGCAAACATGGCAAAAAATATTAGCCTTCGAAAAAGAGTATATTTCGAAGGTTTCATAATTCTTGGACAGTGTTTTATGGTCAGACGAAAACAAAATGAACTTTTCGGTTCAAAAAAGCGTAAAAACGTGTGACGGCGGAGAGGTTAGCCGCATTAGAAGAAGAATATATTACCGAGAGTAAAACATGGAGACGGAAATGTGATGGAATGGGGTTATTTCCCTCTAAAGGTGTTGATGAAATTGTGATCATCAGTGGTAAAATGACCGTAAACATGTGCGTCGATATTCTGTCCCAGAATCTGAAGAAATCCATCACAAAATTGAGTGTGGGTTAAAGGTATATATTTCAACGATACAATGACCCGAAACACACGTCAAAGATTGCCAAAGATTATTTCTCAAAAAACAAGATTAAGATACTGGAGTGGCCACCACGAAGCTCAGACCTTAATCCCACCTAAAATTTATGGTCAGTTTTGAATCAGAAATTTTCGTTTGAAGAGAGAAGAAATAAAAATAAATTTTTGAGAGAATCAAAGATGAATGGCACAATATCAACCAGGAGGCAGTTAAAAAGCTGGTTGACAGCCTGAATCAAAGACTGAAAGCAATTATTGAGGCCAAGGAAGGTCCAGACAAACATTAAACGCTAATATTATATTTTGAAGAATTTTTATGCTATTTTTTCGTTGTAAGATTTTGACCGTTCGAATAATTTTGAACAACACACAATTTAGAATGATATGAAAATGTTCTTATTCTGACTTATTCTGCGATAAAGTTTGATTTATTTGAAGCTTTTTCTAATAAATAAGATTGAATTAATCATAAAATTAATATATTTGGGGTACAAATAAATAAATTTATTTTCTATAATAAAAAGTGTAAAATTTTCATTAGCGTTCTAATAACTTTGAACAGCACTGTATACGAGAGGCACTTCAAAAATAGAAATTTTCCAGTACCTATTTCTAAACATGATTGATAAAAGTAGAAATTCTCGTAAGGAAAAAGAAGTTGCATGCGTATGAAGTATACTTGGACAAATCTTTATTATTTGAAGAGAGGAGGCCGCTTTTCAAGTGCCATCAGGCGACTCATTAATGACTCTCTTAAAATTTAAAGAAAAATTGTCCTTCGCACATCGAACAAGTGGTCCGGTTTCAACTATATAGCTCAGAAGAGTGTAAAATTTTGCGATAAAGATGACTGTAGAGCATTTAACTCAGAAATATCAGGAAAGCACGCAGTGGGATATTACAGATCTAATTCATTTAATACAAACATGCTGTCACATAATAATTTCCTTGCCTAATAGTTAAGGATAATAAGGAAGCAATTAACGATAAAGGTCAAAGAGTCTGGCTGTTTTAGCACCCCAGAGAGACACGTTTTAGTTTACACCCAGTTTAGGAAATTAAATACATTTAACGGCGAGAGACACACAATCAAACGAAAACAAAATTGTGGATGAAATTTAAGAAAAACATAGCATTCATTCGTTTGATTAACAACGTAGAAAAGGTAGACATGAAAGAAGCTTTTTAAAATAAATATGCGTAACAAAATAAGATATCGTAAAGAAATGGGACAGTCTAATTGCATGTATCTTTCAATCCTACAATAAAGTATTTTAGTTTAATAATGGAACTAGAACATGTTTTATCATATGTTCTAATGATACTATTACGAATGAGTCCTATATGTATGCTATCGTAATAAGTTCAATTTGCTATTAGATCTTTAAAATATTATATTTAACAAAATCTATAAAAATATACATTTCGAAAGTGTTATATCAATAATGGAAAAATCAAAAACTGAAACTGGTAATTTCTAACGATTGTAATATTATACATTGTTTGATTATGCTTTATTTGTGAAAAGGCAACATTTACGCTTTATTATACTGTAATTACTAAGTGTACTTTATACCGAAACTGCTATGCTTAAAATAAATAGCTTTCATCAAAATTTTTAACCCTGTATCCATATTTTTAATTATTTTCTAAACTGTAATTAAATGTACCATTGAATTAAGCAGAAAATGATTATGGAGCCATTCTCTTCGTTGAGGAAAGATACTGCCCTACTATTTCCTACAATGTCTGTGCAGTAGTTGTAGAAAGGAGAGTTAAAATCAATACGCAAGAGAATGTTATCGGTCCACAGAAATTGTACGCTTCATTAATCGTGAATCATCGTCGGATAAATGAATTCGCCGGGAAAATATTTTTTCTTTGAATCTTCTGATAACAGCTCATGACAACGGGGAATCTCACAGTAGTATGAATTCTGCATTTGAGGAAAAATGATTTGCATTGCATTATCAATCATGTCCAGCTGCTACGCTAACGTATTACGAAAAAGACAGATGAGAAAAGAATTCTCCGTTCATTGTTTTATCGAAGTAGTAATAATGTTCTTTCTATTATTAGTTTCATTCACCTTTTTCAAATATCTTACTAAAGGTTTTATTTCTCTAAAAATATTTTCCATTTAATTATTCATAGTATTGGATTTAATTATTGGAATTCCTCCACTGCAGTTATAGTATTTAATCCTCGATTTAAGAGTTATTTGACGAAAATATATGCATTCCTTTCAAATAGGTTAAATTCAGGTGTATTTATTCTGGATGTGTTTACTCTTTTCATGAACAGTAGAGGACAAAAAACTGGTGTTTATTCTGAATTATAATTGAATTAA
Source organism: Araneus ventricosus (assembly GCA_013235015.1). NCBI lineage: Eukaryota > Metazoa > Arthropoda > Arachnida > Araneae > Araneidae > Araneus > Araneus ventricosus. Next base: position 587,464 of record BGPR01000143.1, on the reverse strand, counting down.
AATTTTAAGACTGCCTTTTATTTGCAAAAATAAAATTTTTACTGATATTACATGCACAAATTTTAATTCAATATTTCCACAATATTTTCTACATTAAGTACCACCATTATAAACTCTTTATTAACTATACTATATCACCAATGTAAAAACGTTAAACTATTACCGATTATCATAAATTAGTTTAATGTTTGTTATGAATGAATTTTACTTTGTTCTCCGTTTCAAAGAAGGAAATACAAGAGTCATCCAGAAAATAAAGACCGTTTAGTTATAAGTGGAAGAAACAATTCTGTTACATACCGGAAGCTTCCTTCACTTCTCTACATAATCACCTCCTACATTTAGACATTTGTCGTATCTGTTCATGAGCTTCAGAATTCCCATGCTATACTCTTCTGCCGCCAGTTCATTAAGCCAGGTGTTCACTGCATTCAAACAAAAGACCGCTCGCGCATTTCCGCCGCGCAGCTCATTCCTCGTTTTGATCATCCACCCTATAGTCCGGACCTTGCTCCAAGCGATTTCCATCTTTTCCTTAAGCTGAAAGAGTTTCTGAGCGGTAAACGTTTTGGAAGTGATGAAGAGTTCGAGAATGCAGTGACCACCTGGCTTAATGAACTGGCGGCAGAAGAGTATGACATGGGAATTCTGAAGCTCGTGGACAGATACGACAAATGTTTAAATGTAGGAGGTGATTATGTAGAGAAGTGAAAGAAGCTTCCTGTATGTAACAGAATTGTTTCTTACAATAAATATTGTGTTTTTCATTTTGTATAACTAAACGGTCTTTATTTTCTGGATGATTCTCGTAATTTCCCCTCTTATTCCCTGAAAGTGTAAGAACAAGAAGATGACTTAAAGATATCAGAAGAAACTTCAGAACTAGAAAGAATCAATTCAGGATAGCAAATGAGAACTTACCTCCAATGATCATCATGCAAATCGTGAAGACCTTCTCATTATCTGTCTCTGCTGCGACGTTTCCGAAGCCAACAGAAGTCATACAGGTCATTGTAAAGTAAAGAGCAGTTATGTACATAGTTCCTCTCGGCGGACCTCCGATCAATTCGTATTTAACAACATCTTTGTTTAAGACTCTGCTGAAGTTGAACTGTTGTTGCGTGACATTGCCCAGCTTCCAAAGCCAGCTGTAGGAGACACCATTTTCAGCGTCGCTGCGTCCGATGCTGTAGAAGATACAGGCTAACCAGTGGGCAACCAACATGTAGAAGCACAGAAGGAGGATAAGCATTGCAGCCCCATATTCCAAGTAGCGGTCAAGCTTTCGGACGACGCGACCCAACCGCAGTAACCGGACCACCTTCAAGGCGCTGAACAGGCTTCCAATACCTTGCTACCGGGACACAACGTGTATTTTAGTGAGCCTTGGTACCAACAATCAAAAGGACCTTCGTTTTCCTCGCCTTTTGTGAGAAAAACGCCATTTCTTAATACTACCTTCGGTCTGGCGGTTTAAAAGTAAATTTTGAAAAAGATGGGGTTGAAAAAATATTGAACAGTAGGGGTGATTTTGGGAAAAATTCAACAGGAATTCAGATTTGGATCTAACTTATGCTCAACGTTTGTATTATAATAATCAATTTAAAAATTGGTATTTAAAAAATAATGAATGGTTTTATATTCATTTTAAAAAACATCCACACATTCAAATCAGCAGATTCTCTTTATTGGGCATCATTAAATATGTTAAAGAAATATAGAATCATACTTTTATTGAACATATTTTAAGTGCTCCCACATTTATCTCGAAATTTGGCCAACTTCTGCAAATTTTTGAAATGCAAATGTTCTCCTAAGTTTTTCGAACATTTTTCAACCCGCAAGGTACTCTTTCTACACATACTGCTTTCCTCAACAACTGAACTTCGCTGAATATTCAGAAAAATTGTCAAACGTTTGGAAATTAGCATGATCTGAGATTTTTAAAATACAGCCAAATCAAAACTTTGGTTTGCGCAATTTTTCATTACTGAGTTGAACATTCTGTTATCCCAAATTCCATGCCCAGTTAATGGAAAATTTGAATAATACTGCACATTTCTAAGCATTTGTCACTTTTGCGAAAAATGGGAGAAATTCTGTTTTGGAGAAAAGCAGCATAGAAGATGCCTGCCTTAGTCCTTTATAAGCTGCCATTTTCTTCTAGTCGTGGTATAATAAAATAACTTTGGTATTGAGATTAATTTAAGAAAAGAAATTCATTTAGCTTATTGGATGAAATTATTTTTGTTAATTAATTTCATTAATTAATTACCAAGTCAAGAGACTTCGTTATGGTTTGAGGTAAGAAAACATACTTTGGAACATACTTTTTTTTTAATTCATCGAAAAATTTGGCGAGAACTTACACCAACCTTAAAAATGCATTTGAAAATTGATGAATTTGGTGGGAAGTATGTTCCCACGGCCTTTGAAAGAGTTAAACTAGTTTGCAAATGTTTGGCAAATAATCTAGAAAACGTACACTTAAATTATGCAAATATTCGCGAAATTTTGTAAAAAGTAAGGAAACACCCTTAAGAAATATCCCTTTTCAAAATTTATCAAATAATTTGTCAAAAATAAAAAATTTCAGAACTTAATTATAGATTATAAATATAAAATTTAATTATAGACTATATACGATATAAAATTTCAGTTGGAAACAGAAAATAAAACAACTATTAATTATACGAAGATGAATAATTATTGAATAGAAAATGGCTAAATTTCTGGCAAACTTGCAAAAGTAAAACATCAAAATTGGATAACATCTGTACTTAAAACCTTAGTGAAGAATCTTATGATTATGTTAAGGATATCCCTTGACTCAACAAATTGATAAAACACTCATGAAAAGTGTTAATGGCCGTTCGGTTGGTCTATAAGCGATTATTCTAGCTTTTACTAAATAATTCGGCCAGCTAATGAACTTAAAAGCCTTTCAAGGTGCATTCTTAGTTATTTCAAAAGCGTACATTTCTTCCAGGGAAGGTTAAATCACGAATTTAAATAATTTACATTAATTAATACACTCAAGAAGCACGAGAAGTTAAGTTCAAGCACGCACTTAGGGAACAGACTTGGTTCTCAAGGGAGAAAATACGTGCCGGAGAGTAATTTTATGCATCCGAAATTTGAAGAATATATAATTCTTCATTTCAGAATGCAGTTCTCACAACTAACATAAATACAGGAATTAGAATCAAAGAATAATTTGAATGCAAAACTATGCATGGTTTTTCCAGTTATGTCTGATTGTTCAAATTGATCGTTCTCTGAATTATTGCCAATGGAATTGACCTAAAACACGCTATAAATAAAATCAGGGGATATACACTATATTTCCAAAAGTATCCGGACACTTTCAGATTTTCACATTTTTTAGAATTTCTCCAGAAAGATATAACTGACTGCATTTAAACTTCGACCATTGAAGAATAGACTGTAACTCACATTTTATAATTAAGATTCGGTACTGAGGGTAATTACGGGAACCGTCTACAAACTGATGAAGACAAAAACGCTTTTGGCCCACCCCGTTTCACACAATACTGATAACAAGAAGAAACTTTCAGAAATCGTTATGTTTAATCTGCATACTATTTACAGGAATTTTCGTAGACTCAACAGAAATATTTGGGAAGATATAAAGGTTTTCTTAAAAATTCCCAAATTTTCCGGCCTGCTTTTGCTTATAACATGCAGAGTTATCTGTTATATTATACAAAACTTACAGAAAAAATGACAATATGTTAGAAAAATATTTGTAAAAATTTGGGGAAAAAGTTTGAATATTACTGGAAATATGAGCTTTTTTTAGTAAATAATGTTTTACGCATGCGAAAAACATAGCGTAATTTTTCTTTCACAACTTTAAAGCCAGATATATAGGGCCACTTATATAAAAAATTCAGTTCAATATAATCAATATTCAGAAAGATATTGGCATTACAACGAGCAGAATTTTAGCTCCTATCGAAGAGAAGCTAAAAGATGAGGGGTTGTACACAAATTGATATATTTTAAATTTATGTCTTTGAATAGTTATATTGAATTGTATACTGGTTAGAATGTGCTGAATACCCATGAACACTTATCAATTACGCGCATAACTTAAATTCCAGCTAATTAAGCACTACAAATAACAAAAATTTTATTACTTTAATTATATTATTTACATGATTATTAACAAGTTACATATTGTTACAATTTTACGGCCAAACGATATTTTTAAATATATTTCTTTTATGGTCGAACGATTTTTTTATCTAATTAATTTATCTTCTTAAAATATTTTAATAATTCTACAAATATATATATATTATTCGTTACAAGTATCACAAGTGTTCATGGGTATTCAGCAAATTCGAACCACTCTGCAATTCAATATAACTATTCAAACATATAAGTTTAAAAATTATCAATTTGTGAACAACCCTCATCTTTTAGCTTCTCTTCGATAGGAGCTAAAATTCTGCTCGTTGTAATGCCGATATCTTTCTGAATATTAATTATATTGAACTGAATTTTTTATATAAGTGGCCCTATATATCTGGCTTTAAAGTTGTGAAAGAAAAATTACGCTATGTTTTGCGCATGCGCAGTAAAACATTATTTACTAAAAAAAGCTCATATTTCCAGTAATATTCAAACTTTTTTCCCCAAATTTTTACAAATATTTTTCTAACATATTGTCATTTTTTCTGTAAGTTTTGTATAATATAACAGAAAACTCTGCATGTTATAAGCAAAAGCAGGCCGGAAAATTTGGTTTTTTTAAGAAAACCTTTATATCTTCCCAAATATTTCTGCTGAGTTTACGAAAATTCCTGTAAATAGTATGCAGATTAAACATAACGATTTCTGAAAGTTTCTTCTTGTTATCAGTATTGTGTGAAAAGGGGTGGGCCAAAAGCGTTTTTGTCTTCATCAGTTTGTAGACGGTTCCCGTAATTGCCCTCAGGACTGAATCTTAAATATAAAATGCGAGTTACAGTCTATTCTTCAATGGTCGAAGTTTAAGCACAGTCATTTAATTCTTTCCGGAGAAATTCTAAAAAATGTGAAAATCTGAAAGCGTCCGGATACTTTTGGCCAATATGGTGTAAGTTTCAGGGAATATAAGTTTAGAAACAGCTATTATATTTTTGGCATACTGAAAAATTTAGATATGGTTGTTTTCATTTCGATATAAGTGTAATCTTTATTGCATCTGAGCAAATACATTTACAAATAAATACTTGCAATCTTAAGGAAGAAAATTGGGTTCCACTTCTCATGAAGCATTTATAGAGCAGCATTGTTAAGCATTGAGGTCAAAAACATTATATAATTTAGAGAACATCATGGTTGGATTTTATTTTTTAACTAGCTGGAGTTTTTGATAAGCATTTAGGGAATGCACAGATCACAGAATTAAGTTAGACACTTGTCCCTGATTCTGTAAAGTTTTGGTGTTTTGAAGAAGATTTGTCATGTTTGGAAATATTTACTTAAATGAAATGATTAATTAAAACAAATAATAAAATTCATCTCTGTTTTACAAAATAGTAAATAATATAATCAAGGATAAGTGGTATATCATCAAGACAATTTAAATCTGCCGAAAAATAGTTTCGATTCTTAGACATCTGATTAAATTTTCGAGCTGCCAAAAGTTTAAAAAGTGTATCTTCAAGCAAATATTTTACCATTTAAAGTTTGTATCACTTCATAGAATAATTTGCTTAGTTAATAAACTTATACTTTTTCTGGATACAAACGAAAGAATTAATAATAAATAAACAGAATAATTAATCAGAAAGTGGGAGGGGCTACCCAAAAGTAAGTTTACAAAACATATTTGTCAATAATCGTATTTGGTACATAAACCAATGCACATTATATGCTAGAGTCAACACTTTATTTTTCAACATAGTTTCCACGACAAGTAGGGCATTTGTCTAACCGTGAGATGAGCTTGCCGATGGCACCACATTTTAGGAAAGTGGCATGTCTGTTTAACCAGCGTTGCACCGCTGTTTTGATATCTTCGTCACTTTGGAAATTGTGTCTCCAGGACTCACTATTCTTTCAAGGCCGGGAAGAGATGGTAGTCTCTGGGTGAGGATTCTCCTTTCCCCAGGATTGCTTTTTCAACGCGTCTTCCATTCCGAGGGCAATCACTCCCGGTTCGAAATTTGGTGTACTATTTTGCTACACACTGTCGATTCATCCCGCTTTGTTCATAGACTTTCATCAACTGACGATGAATCTCTGCACCTGACATGTTCTTCGCATTGAGAAATCGAATTTTAGCCCTCACTTCTTGGTTAGACCTTTGCTCTAGGAGACTCTCCATTTTTAACTCGCACTTATCAGAGAATGGTAGTGTGCATTGTTGTCAACTGATATGACATTACCACTTGAATTAATGCAAATATATTGTTATATTTATATACTCTCTTATTCAGAGTTACAGAATATAAATGCCTTGTAAACATATTTTTGGGACGCCCTTCGTAGTTATGTAGCTAACAATATGAAACAAGTTTAACGTCTCAAGAATCTATAGCCAAAAAATTCGGTTTAACTCTTAAAGGCCCAGTGTTGCCCTTAAGCAACGTACCCAAATTTGTCTTCAAAATCTCGAAAATAAGACTGAAGTTCTAATGCCTGTTCTTGCCAAAAGGGTACATACTGAAATTTTTATTAAATCAGTCTACAACAAATAGATGGCAGCCTGAGTGCTGATAAGAAAATATAAATAAATTGATGCTTTTCACTTGAGGCTGCATCTTTTCTGCTTTGTTTGTACGCTTGAGAATACTACATTTTATTCTACAATGTTAAAGGAAATTCTTTATCCGTATTATTATTTATTAAAATTCATCTGTATTTGATATTATAGAATTTTATCAAGAATTTTTTTCTGAAATAAAGCCCAGTTTTGTCAGTTGGTAACAAACTGCTTTTTAGCCATAAACTATTCTGAAAACAAAGCAGGATTTTTTAAAGTATTTTTTCCATGTTTTATTCATGAAATGAATGTCAAAAAAAGCATTCTTAAATCAATTTTTTAAAAATCGGACTTTTAAGGGCAAAGTTTTATTATTTTGAACGCTTTATTTAATTTTTTAAACTTTAAAAAAAAATAGAATTTTTCTTCAAGAAGCAATTCATAAACTTTTTAATGTTTTCATAAAATGCGCGAGGCTGAGTAAATCCACTCGTTCAAGATTTTAAAGGTTGGTTGCCCACAAGGTTGAAAGACACATCCAAAGAAAATCATACACTTCTTAATGAAAGTAAAACAGAATATTGTTCATAAAAGTGACACTTACATCTTCTTCGTGATCAAATGCATTGAAAACATCATATGGTAAACAAGAGAGTAAATCGATGATGAACCAGCTCTTGAGATAATTCATGCGAATGATTTTTGGATCCGAGACGACCTCGCCTCCTGGTCCAACGAAAGTTGTGTGAAAGTTGAGTACAATGTCGATGAAAAAGATCACGTCGACTATGCTGTCCAGGACAAGAAGTGAAACATCCTCGGACGTCTTGTTCTTGAAGGCCACATTGTACGGCACCATGATGGCCGTGTAGAATGTCAAGCACAATATCACCCAATCCCAAATGGCTTTGAATGCACAATAGTGGAGCAAAATATGAGGAGGGGTTTTGGGAGCTTCTTGTCGATACTGGGGAAGGACCTCGGAGTTCAAACTGATCATCTGAAAGTAACAAAATTATGGTTTGGATGAGTAACTCCTTGTAAATAAAGAAATGGTAAAGAATACAGCGATAATTTCATAGCAATGCTACAATGCAACTATACGATGTGGTAATAATAGAGGATTTTTCGTTTATTAAGGGATGTTGTAATGAAGTTTCGCGAACTTCAGAGAAATTTGAGTAATAACTTCGATTTCAACACCTCTACGTTATTTCACAACTGCAGATTAAAATCCATTTCCTGAGGATTGTTGCGATGTCACTCTATGATTTTCTTTAATTTGAATGTGAGTTTTGTGACTATTAAGAGACTATTAGGATGAGTTAATTGAATCAGCAGTCTGAAGAAGGGAACAAGCGCCAAAAAACTGAAACGCACACAACGGTACAAAGCGTATGTTATCATACACGCTCATTGTTAACTGTAAAAAAGAAACGAAAATCACTGAATGAATCAATAATGTAAAGGAATCTAATTTTTAAAAAGTTAAAAAACAAAGAAAAATATAGGAAGATATTTTTTATTTCCCCGAGAAAAAAATTTTCGGATTCGTTCACTTCTTCAATCTGCTGATTCAATTTAAATCGTTATATTAAAGATTATTGTATCCCAGCACGTTGCGTTTTATGTAAAGATGGACTCTTTGTAATGTTTTATTAAGTACTAGCAGAAAGCGCACGGCGTTGCCGGTGGTATAATGACTTCAACAAATTTTTTTAAAAAATTCTAGACTCTCGGTACAACCAGTTGGTTTGCCCATTAAAATGGAGTAATAATTCAGCAGGCTGACACAATAATATCTTCAGATCCCGTTTCAAATAGTTAATAGGCGCCATTAGATATTTTGAACTAAAGCCATCCAACGAAATGATTTAAAATTAAAGTTACATTACCAATAATTATTTTTGATAAATAATTTCGATTATCAAAAATAATCGAAACGCTGAGATACTTTCACACGAATAATCTTAAAGTGAGTTGTTTTATAACATGAAACCATTCTTGGTATCTTAATTGGCGTACTAATCGCCGAATTTCAAATTTTGAAAGTTACTTTTGCACCCCTTCTATAAATACAAAGATGCAGTTAAATGGTTTCATGGCTATTTTAAAGTTTCTGAAATTCGAAGGAGTACTTGCATGCGCGCCATTAAAATGGATAATGCTACATTTCTTAGGAACAGTGAGCTTCCTCATTGGTCAAAGGAAATGTTACGATACACAAAGGACAATCAATTCGAAGGCAGCGACAGAAAATTGAACTTTTCCAAACTTCAAGGTTAAATTTGATGGCCGCGACTACAGTGTTAACTTAGTTTTATTCGTATAAATGCCGTATTTGGTTATGGTACCCTATGCTGCCGTTAAGTTACGGATTCTTTTTCCTATTAATAGTCTAGTCGAGAAATACACTCTGAGAATTGAAATCTAATCAATACAGATGAAGTCAATATTTTTAAGAGATATGCACTTAGGATTTCTCAATTTACTTTGTTTCTCTCCGACACTAAATACTGTTACTAGTTTAAATACATGATTTCTTTTATGACCATAGACAGTATTAAAACAATGTATAATTAATGTGTCTGGTAAAGTGAGACAGGACGTTACATAATCAATGCAATATTTCTTGTTAAAGTTTTAAACAAACTAAGCCAAGCATTAAGAGCATGTAGATCATTGGAAAAGGGAATAACAACATAATGTATAAAGGCAACGAGAGTTAGCGTTAAAATATCTTTCGTTGAACAATACATCTGAAAATAATTTAAATAATTTTTAAACTAATATTGAATTATTTCACCTTTCATTCCGGACGTAACTTTTCAAAATCAAAAATAGGAATTTTCTTTTAATAGACATCTCTCTGATACTGTGTTAACAGTGAATGATTACAAATATAATATTTTTTCTCATTTCTGTTATTTCCATATCCAAAAGCCCATCTTATAATCTTCAAAGAGAGAAACTGCCAAGTCCGAAATTTTCTCTGATCAAGTTTAGCAAACAGAATAACGATATAATGCGCTTTGGTCACTCAAGTGGTTTTCACTAAACGGCGAGGATAAACTTCTCGGTCATTTTTTTTAGCTTTGAGGTGTGTGAATTGATAGGCGAGTGTAGTGAAACGTGGCCACAGGGGTTACTTATTTTAGTGGGTACGCGAAACAGAAGGAAATTTCCCAGTCCCTTCCCATTCATAAAAAGGAAAACTGAAGGATGAAACACTCCAAAACAATCAACTCATATCCATCATTTGGCAAAAGTCAAAAATGGGCTTGTATCACGGGATTTTTTTGTACAACACATTTTATGTACTCAAACTTATAAAATAATTAATATTTTGGCGTAATATTCAGCCATTCATGCAAATTTCCAGGTCCAGGCAAAAAGCAATCGTTTCAGATAGTACAGAATAAATGATCGCCAGTAGTGGGCGAGACCAATTCATGTCTTAAACTTTTTAATAGCTCCGGGGGTTTACCATTAACTTTGCCCCGTCGGCAAAGATATATAATAAGTTAAACGTTTTTTTATACATCGATGGGTGGTAATTATTTGCACTTTTGTTTCGATTAAATTCACTTAGATAAAAAAAAAACAATTTGGACTTACAATAAATGCATTGCAAGAAAAAGGAATTATTCCTCTATAATTAAATGTATTGAACATGAAAAAATATTTCAACATTGTACAAATATGATGTACACAAGAAAAATATCACTTGTATTAATTACTTTCCATTATAAAACAGATACCTTCCCGTTTGCGTGCATCTTTGCGTCTATAACCTTTTTTTGCGTCTTTCAAACTAAATGTTTCTATTTTTACCCTATTTGCGTGATTATCTAATAGAATAAGTGACCTGGTGAGTAAATTTATTCAAATTAAAAAAAAGTTTGTAAGTCATAAAAAATTAGAACTTTTTCCATGTACCCTTTTTAGAACACAAGTCAGAAAAGATGAGCGATTTTTTAATTTTAGTTCCATGTACCAAGTGTGAAGTATCCAATTTATAGTGCAAAATATTCAAATTATAGTTCCATGTACCAAGTATATACTATTTAAACTGAAGTGCAATTATATATTTCCCTAAATCAATTAAAACGGTAATCGCATCCGTTTTTGCCTTTGAAAAGGCTCAACTTCTCTTAATAAATTCAGTTTTTGCTTTTAATACTGATAAATTTATTTCGCGTGTATTATTCTTTTTAAACTTTAACCTGCATCTTCCATGCCTAATGTTTCAAGGAGATATGCGAACTTCAGTATAAATGGCTTTCTTAAATAGCATCAGAATCAACAAATAAACAAAAAAAAGGCGAATAAAATCTAGAGAACTTATAAAAAGAGGCTCCAGAAATTTTGATTACCAAAGAGCAATTACAGCAAGGAAAGTGTAAAAATTATGAAGTTAAAGCTTTTGAAAGATACAAAAGTATACTCGTAACTATCATAAGGTTCTTATACATGGTAGTTGTTTTGTTAAAATATATTTTAGTTTAAATACTAAGTATTTTTATAAATTTTATACTACTTCATTTTGCACTATTAATAAATTTTTACAATGCAAGAAATATTTTTATGATGAAAAGTAAACGTTACTTATGATACATTCGATAAAAATAATTTCTGAGCATAACATACTGAAATTTGTTCATATTGCATATTAAAATCAAAATTTCAAATACATTCGCTTCCTGTTTCTTTGAATAAAAAATAATTTCTTAAATTAAATATAAAAAGAAACTTAAACGAAAATAAATAAAAGCAATGACATATTATATATTCGTAAAAATTAAAGCACCGAAATTCAAAATATTTCAACCATTTTGAAATGAATACGAAAATAAAGAAAGTGCACCGTTATCATATTTTGCAAATTAAGCCCTTGTAGGATTTTATGACTTTTTAATACATAAATTTCACTATACTTTACTCCAACAAAAAATAGAATTGAAAGTTCAGTTTGTTTGCCCTTTGAAAGTATAGTTTAAAATAAACCAGAATGTTGAATACAAATGTACCGCTAGAAACTTCAAGATCATTTTTCTTCGGTTACTTTTCTTTCTTGATTTCCATTCGGAATCCCATTACCCGTTGGACTCCCGGATAAAGAGTTTTCGGGAGAGCGAGTTTCCGATTAAAAAGCGACAGTTCGACTCGTCCATATCAATTATTCAAAGAAATCAAGGAATTGGAAAAGATTCAAGTAGGACAACAAGTTAACCGCATCCTTTTACTTGGAGCTGAAACCAGCGAAGATCCGCAAGATTACATCTACATCCCATCAATGGAATTCTAAAGCAAAAGGATTTTAGTCGAAAAAACATCTTTAGGATTCGTATAGCAAGGAATAAAAATGTATTTTCTTATACATGTCTGCTTTCCTTATAGCAAAAGCTGGTGTTTAGCCCGACAACAATATTTCTTTCCCTAGCTCAAGGGCTCTATAGAAAGAAGTTTAGGAAACATAATAAGTCAAATTTACAAATATAGTAGAACTCCAACTACACGAATTTTTAACTTTCCCGTTCGATTTTGGGAGAAAAAGAAAAAAAATTTTCAAAATTGGGAGAATAATAGCTGGATCAAGGTCGGTGGCCTTGACGCGTTATTTCACACCGAAGGAGGTTATTTTTAGCAATTAATTACGATGCTTATATCTTGCATTGTTCATATGTAATTTTAATGCATATCTATGTATGTATATGTAACGAACCTTCATACATAATTAAATTTGTGGTTTCTTTTTTATGTAAATCTTACAGAAATTACAGTGTTCTGTAGCTTGCATGTGTTAAACTTAACCCTTAAAAGTCCGATTCTGTAAAAATTGATTTAAAAATGTTTTTTTTGATTTTCATTTCTTGAATAAAACATGGGAAAAATACTTTAAAAAATCCTATTTTTTTTTAAGTATGGTTCATGGCTAAAAAATGATGTGTTACCCATCAACAACACTGGGCTTTATTTCAGAAAAAAAATGTCCTTAATTAAAAATTCTATAATATTAAACAAAAGTGAATTTTAATAAATAATACGTATAAGGAATTTCCTTCAACACTTTCCTTCATAAAATATGGTATTCTCAAGCGAACAAACAAGACAAAAAAAAAGATACAGCTTCGAGTGAAAAACACCCATTAATTTTTATTTTTTATCAGCACTCAGGCTGCCATCTATGTGTTGTAAAATTTATTTAATAAAATTTACATCCTATTGGCCAGAACAGGCATTTAGAACTTCAGTCTTACTCTCAAGATTTTAGAAGACAAAATTGGGCATGTTGCTTAAAGGTGACACTGTGCATTTAAGGGTTAATTTCATGAATCAAAGTTAAGATTTTTCTATATATGAGGTATTTTTAACTCAATTTTTGAACTTATCTAGTCATCCGAATTTCTGCATATTCTAATCGGCCTGATCCCCGCTTACTTCGGATAATTGGAGTTATACTGTAATAGTAGTTATTTGACATGGACGCGCACATGACCACGATCCCTGGTGGTTGAATCCTGGCTTCGAAGGTGAGCAGGTTCGAGACCCACTTCCGCCTGCTATGTGTGTAATCCAAGTACACGATAAAGATGTCATCAAACGTCTTCCCTCAGTTTGAGGTGGAAAACGAAAAGTGGGTTGCTTCGGGGCATTTTCGGCATTTGATCAAATTTCAGAATTACAAGGTTCGTCTCAATATAGATCTTGTTGGAACTTTGAAAGAGGATATAAATTTAAAATCAAATCTAGACTCGCAATATTTGAGGAAGAAATTTTCTCATATATAAACGTTACGATGCAACTTAAAATATGGTGCTCGCTCACCAGAGAAAATTTTAAATTTTTGCTGCATCTTTTTAACTTTTAATCCTACTGGCATTTTACCACCGAATTTAACCCTGATAAGTAGCTTTATTATGAATGGAAATTCAATGGAAGACTTTAATAATTAATAATATTAGCTATATAAAGAGTTCTCAAGCCGTTTTATTTCTCCTTTTTTCAGAGTTAGAATTTCTTTCCATTTCACACTGTTCATGACAGATATTGTACTTTTAGAAAGTAAAGAAGTTAAATCATAAATGTTAAGTCAGATTACTTTCAATATGAAGTCAATGTTAGATATAGGAAAGTACTTTTAAGGGTATTTAGGGATTGAAAGATCTCTTATTAATAAGATTTAAAATGCACTATTAATTTCAGTTAAAATAAAGTCCAAAATGCTTTAACGGTAACCGAAGTTATCGTTTTCACTCTGGGTTTCACAAGCTGATTTGAAGCAATTATGATAACTTGAGTTTCATTTTACATTATTGTTTACAAATTTTATCGGAGCTTTGGCGAAGAAACGTTGCTACTCGATATACAAGGGAACTTAAGTAAACCTCTTGCGAGAAAGGTTATCATATATTAAAATAAAAACAATTCTTCAGAACGGATAATATAATAAAATAACAATTTAAATAAAATATTTCTTACAGCGGATCAATTAAAAAATAAAACGCAAATGCAGTTAGTGGAAAATAATCAATGTTTCGGTATTTCAGAAAGAATTTAAAGAGAGTAAGAGATTTAAATAAAAGTAAAAATGGGAATCCAGCTAATAATGTATTTTTAGGATCATAGGAAGAAACGGTGGATACCTGCAGAAAACAAACTAACCACAGCTTCAAATGTCCTTGACAACTGAATTAAAAATCGTCTCCCAAGTAGCAAATGTCTTAAGTGAGGAAAACTAATTGACACATGCATTATACAATGGGATTATAAAATAACTTACCTAATTTGGAAGTACATGGAGCTAAAAATAATGAGACCACATTATATATTTGTTATTTTGAAGGCTCTGAGAACTGATTTTTTGTGAAAATATTTTTTTCTACCTGATGTTACCGATAATGTGAATTTTGCTGCTATCGTAAACGAAAATAGGCATATATTTGCATAGAAAGCTAGCATAAAATGGACTATTCAAATTTTCGATTTCGTGAGCGAAAGTCCACATTCTATCTGGATACTTGTAGTTATAATAATACAGATTATTTTAGAAAAACAGCAAAGTGAGAATGACATATAAATTGACAGACTGAAGTTACAGGAAGAAATTGGTTATTAATCTGAATCAAGACTATTTTCGTTTTTCTGGACGTTTTCATATACAAAAAAATTGCATCTGGTGTATAACATATTCTATAGCTGAATATATTGCATCAGAGTGGTATTCGTCTAATGTTATAGTTTAGAAGTGTCAAGTTGGGAAGGAAAGCAACATACACCATTCAAATACCCACACAGTCAAAGATCAAATAGAGTGATGGCCGGTGATTACGACGGTCATGCTGTCGGAAAGAACTGGTTGATAATTCTCTCATCAGTGAAAATAAAAGTATGTAAAACTGTCGTAGAATGGAGAATGACGAGTGTGTTGTTTTTTCTTTTCATCCTGAATAAAAACACTGAATCCAAGCATTGTCTTGCCTGCAGACAGGAATTATGATTTATAATTTTTTTTAGTATTCCTTGATAATTTTCTCAAGGGTTACAGGACTTACACGCAAAAAATGTACGATCCTATCCTAATATAAATCACAATTAGCCCATGCCATACGTTTAGTTTGGGAGAATGCAGTAGTACGTGCTGGACAGTGTGATGATGATTGCATGCCTAAATTCTGGTGGCGCTGTTAACATGTACGAAATAAAAAAAATGTCATAATCCATTTTGCTAGAAAAATGTATTGCAAATATTTTGCTATTTTCGACTCCGATAGCTCCAAATTTCTAGTAATTGGCAATTTTGGGTAATTTTTTTTTCTGAATTCATCTCCTCGTGACTTCAAGAGTATAAATAGAAAATTTAGCATCATTCCTGTCTTTCATTTTAGCCACAAATGTCACCAAACAGGAAAAGTTATTTTATTACCACTCGATATAATCCGAAGAAAATCCTTCCGCTTGAGTATTTTATTGGCTCGCAATGTTTATTAGAGATCATCAATTGCTGCGAATTAAGTGCGATACATGCCTTAACGTGTGGTTTTAATATCAATTATAATAAAGGGGAAGGGAGCATTTGCGCTGAGTGTGGTTGGTTCAGTTCCTTAAACAACATTTGTAGCCACTGACTGAGTTTTGATACGCCTGAAAAAGGAAGCAAAAGTGAAACGCCCTTGCTTAGAATAAATTTACGTCTTGAGTAGAATAAGTTAATTTATTAAAAGTTAGCTCAAGCTTATGAAGATAAACTTTTTAAACAAATATAGCCAGATTCGACAGCATACGCTAATTGAATGTATGATTGAATGATGAAGCTACAGGAAGGCGACTAATGTCAGAACTGGTAAATCTGGACTGTGGTCAGTTAATGAAGGCATCAACCGAGAAACTGCTTGAATTCCGCCGCTTTGCCAGCCTAAAAGCGTTTGAAGGTCCAGAGAGGTAGCGCGTATCAAATCACCGGTGGAATAGAGTTTCAAATCAACTACCAGTCGATTGCAAAATTTAAACTGTGCTACTAGGCTACCACGTCATCAATATAAGATGAAACGACTCTTTTTCTCGAAATAGTGGTAGGTTGACATTTCTTCACATCATTTTAATAAAAACTGAGACTTCTTTCGTTAATTGAAACGTCACTGATAGCTCAAAGTTTTGGTAACTTTAGTATCTTTCTGTGAAAATTTAGAAAAGATTATATTGCTGCAATATACCAAAATATCCGAAAATTATTAAATGCGTGGAGCAGAAAAAGGACGGAAGTTAAATCCTTTGCTAACAGTGCCCAATGAAACACAAAATACTAAAAGATGTGAATGTCCATTCTGAGAACAGGAATTTCTTTTTTAGAAGTGACATTGATCCATCCATTCTAGCAAATATAAACAGGTTGAAAAATATTAGTAAATTGTACTCGATTCTAGCGAAGTATTAAACTTCGAAATTAATAAAAATAACTTTTTATAGTGTTGTAACTCATTTTAAGGTACATTCATCATATAAATAAAAAAATGTATCAATCAGAATGGGAGAGTTGTGGTAAGATAAAAAATAGTACAAAAACGCAGGTATGATAGGCAATGAAATGTTAAAAAAATGCTCTCCGAATTTTTATTTTCTCCGTTGGAAATGAATATAGAAGGAAAACTCTCAACTCAAATAGGAGTAAACTTCTTTGTTAGTCCTCTCATGCGCGAATCTTTTATGTTTATTTTTGAGTCATTAAAACGTTATAAAATACTGTGCAGTCTCAAAGCATTATCAAGAATTCATTACTCTTGGAAAAATATATGCCTTCTCTTTGTACTAAAAAAAATTTTCTCTTCCCGGGGCATTATGTGACAAATGTATATTTCTTCCGAAATATATCCGTAGCTTGTCAGTTTCTGTGCAGGCCATAAAACTGTAATAACCTTTCAAGAAGACTCATAAATCAGCAAATTTTTAGAAATAGGAAGGCAAATTGTTACTGTCTCATTGATAACTTATGCGTGATACGGACTTCTACAATTCGATTGATGGTCTAATGGCAAATGATAAAGCTTAAAAGAACTTTTTGTTGCCTACATACAAAAATAAGGCTATTATTATACATATGATAAACCTTTCTTCTCGCGGAAACTCTTTCGAGTTTTATTACAGACCACTTTGTTTATCTTAAATTGCTTTCACTGGGAACACTAAGTCGCATATTGTTTTTTTCTTCGATCAAACTTATGCCCTTTTGGACGTTTCCTGTGCAGAAAAATGGTTCAATCAATGTGCTGCTTAAAAGTTTTTTTAAACACGTAAATTTGTAGTTTTTCCTTACTTCATTATTTTACATATGAAGCATTAAACTAGTTATCATTCCATAATTACTTAATATTCACACGTATTCCTGAGAGTTTAGCTTAGTTATATTAACGTCCCGTTTCTGAAGCAATACGAAGGCTATTTTGCGACGGACCTCGTAGTTTTGAACCGCTATCAAATGATGAGAAAGACACCTAAGCTGGCAATCCCCTATCCAAACCACACCATGTATAGCACCACACCAGCGGGAGGACGTTTGACTCCCTACGTATGATGTAACGTGCAACAGACCCTATTCACGATGGATCTTCAGTGGAATCGGGTTTCAAAACTGAAACCCCCGGCTCCGAGGCCGACGCCTTACCACTAGGCCAACGCGACCTCCAGTATTCCTGAGAGATTTGAACAGTATGTCGAATTGGCCTGTAGGATGTAGTTGGTTGCCAATAGGCTTCAAAGAGTATTCTGATGTCTATATAAGAACTTCATGTGAACATCAGCTCTAAACGGTTTCCCTGTAATTATTATGAGAGAAAAAATAACTCTCCTCCTATAGGAAGCCTGTGAACAGAAGAATATCAAATCAACCTAGGATCTGAAAATGGACCAAAAGCTGATTTTTTCACAGATGAATTCCCATTCCCACGATTTACTTTATAATGTCAAAAATATGCGAGAGCACTTATGATTCAGAGAAACGTAACGTTTATTAAAAATATTGATTTAAGCGAAATAAAGTTTCATCTCAAAGAAAATTAGAAAGCAGAAAATTCCACAGAAAAAAGCGGAAATCATTCAGAAATAGTATCAGAAAATTTTTGATATAAGAGTTATGATCAGGATGAATGAAAAGGAAATCATTTGTAAGGCTGGAATTTTGATTTATATTTTGGTCCGCTAATCAAGCTCTAGTAAT
This sequence comes from Araneus ventricosus, assembly GCA_013235015.1. Taxonomy (NCBI): domain Eukaryota; kingdom Metazoa; phylum Arthropoda; class Arachnida; order Araneae; family Araneidae; genus Araneus; species Araneus ventricosus. The sequence goes on along the minus strand of BGPR01000143.1, from coordinate 569,033 downwards.
AAGAATATAAATGGAGCGTTTCCTTCAGGGAATAAGATTTCCTTGGTATATAATACGAATGTAGTCAGTTGCGGTATGAATCCCTCCTAGAAGGTATTCTTTTTACTTGTAAAATGCCAGGAATAGCAATTCAATTAAGCTTCTTTAAAAACTGTCGTTATCTGTATAACCCTTTAACTGTTGTTCCCTTGCTTCATACGTGCATAAAATCAACAAATTTTTAGACCTAGAATGCAAAAATTAGCCATTCATTGACATAATTATTAGGCACAAAAATTTGTAAATATCTCAAGTGTTCCAAAGACACTTGGTCGAATCAATGTGCTAATGCATTTCTAAAATAGGTGGCGTCTTCAAATTATATAGTAGAGAAAACCAAGTAGTAAAGAGGTTATAAACGTCATTCTTTAGATATAATAAGTAACACAAACTATTTGTCGAAATGTTAGCATATGATAAGTGACCTGCAAAAGATACATGCAGTGACCCAAAAATAAATCAAGCGCAGCGAATGCAATTTTTGATTTCGCATTGCAGTTGATTTCATTTATTTACTAAGTTAACGTCAAGTTCTGAAACTACATAAAAGCTTTCGGGGAGATTCGCAATTTTGAAGCGTGTAGTAAAATGACACCTTAGACGAAATTGCAATCTTTAAACGACGTTAGGGCATTAGAACCTCCATGAATGTAACTTGCACCAGCCAGGTGCTCTAACACGTTTGAGACATCGTGATCGACTGTCTTCTACCGTGGTAATGACACATTGACATCGTGTCCCAAAGCGACTCGATGTCAATGTGTCACTACCACGGTACAATTTTTCATTTCGTGAATATGTTAAACCTAATGCAGCTTTCTGGTTTAGAAATAATCTACAGAGATTAGTTTTTAATATAAAAATCACAGATTCTAAAGAGCCGCAAGAACAATGTCTTTAATAGTTTTCATCGTAAAATAGTAATCTGCTTAAATACCTTCGATAAATAGGTAGCCAGGTATTTTTACATAGAGAGAGCTTTAAATTTCAAATTATATTTGAGAATAATTCTATGATATTTAAAATATTATTAATCATTTTAAATGCAAGCGAAAGATGTACTTACATGAGCGATCTGCGATTGTTTTGTGTTTTCTGTTTTTATAGGCAGGTGCATCGAAAATTGCTGAACAAGAACGGATCGACTTCTCGTCACAGACCTCGCTAGTCGTGCGAACTTGCTCAACCCTGAAACGGAAAACAATAGAGATATAGTTTTGTTCATTTCAACAAGCTATAGGATGCAGCAGAAAAACACCATTTTGCTACCCTAAAAGTAGTAAGTTATAAGATAAAAAGTAGGAGTAGTCCCATCTAGAAGAAAAAACATTACCATTTACTCTCATTATGCTCAGTCACGATTTTTACAGTTGGAGTCAAGGATGGGAAAACCTTGCACATTCACTGTTAAAACTATACATGCGCGCAGTGTGCATTTCGAGCTCATTTTAATATCTCGAATTATATTCAAGTTCCTTCCATTCATGTACCCAAAATATGGGTAAATAGCTTTGAGAAAACTGGAAAGAGTGTGAGAAAGAGTGGAGAAGATAGCAAGCTTTTGTCAAAAATTCCATTTTCAAGTAACTGGACATTTTGTGTCGTTGCATATATCTGCACACTATTTCTAACCTTCTATCACGAATTACAAAAATTGTGCTTTTATTTTAAACTTGTTGTATAAGGCTGTCAATAAATTAGTACCTGTAGTGATGTGTATAAATTAGCTCATTTCTCTGCCTCACCATATATTAGTGTGAAATAATTATCAATAAAAATAATTCAAAAAATACACTTTCATTAGAGTATTCAAAAGCAAAAAATACTTGTTTTTATAAAAAAAAAATCTGCATCTAGAAAAATCGTAAAAGCCTGAGATGCTGATAAAATAATGTAAGCAAACTGTAGTTTTAATCTTTAATAATCGTTTAGGAGTTTTCTTTCTTATGATATACATTGGGATAGAATTTCCTTATTTAATTGCTCACAGACCTCACGTTTTTACTATTTCATATATCAGTTTTATAAATAGTACGAAATTTTATGATCGTCTCTTTCTCAAATTCATTACTAGATGATTTTCTCTTATTTGGAATCAAATAACTGATACTTAAGTTTCAAAAATATTAAAATCGTCACTTAACAAGCAACACCACCTATCTCAATTTTTTGAAATTTTAAAGAGGAAGAAAATACTCAATTTTTCGCAACCAATAACAAATATTTATGAACTTTTTTCAAATCTGGTAGGAATGTGCGGCCTCATGTTCATATCAGATGTGAAAAAAATTCAGAAATATCCGCTATTGGTTGCGAAAAATTGAGTATTTTCTTCCTCTTTAAAATTTCAAAAACTTGAGATCGGTGGTGTTGCTTGTCAAGCGACGAAATATTATGTTGTCCGGGGGACAAAAAACTCTGCAGAATTTCCGAACTCTGGTAGATGAGGAAATGAAGGAAAAATCGATTACAAAATTCCATCTTCACAAACATGAAAATAGTGACATTTTGAAAAGAGAATTGTATGTTTACCTTTGGATGCATCGTCTTCCAAGGGCTGCTTCAAGGCTGTTATGTCTCTGAAGGTGAGAAGGAAGAGCACAACCATGTCTTTCTCGTTCTTGATGGGGGCTATATGCAAGAGCAACCATAGCGGAGATCCTGTGGGAAAATGGAAAATTATCGTATCGTAATATTGCTTTTCTATAGAAACTGAAGCTTATTTTGAGTCATTAGGTCATAAATAAAGTAACAAGCAACACTTATGGTAAGGTAAACATGACCGCACTCACTGTGTAGAAGAACAGAGAGCCCACAACATCCTTAGAGTCAAAATATTATTAACGACGAATATATTTTATAGGCAGATCAACTGACTAAAAGTGTTATCCAAAATGAATATTCGATAGTGCAAAATGTGAGATGACACTTTACACCACTCAGTCACGCCAAAGATTGTGAGGCTAATGACAGAGCACAAAGATGAACTACCAACAACAAAACAGTTAATTCATGCTCAAGTGGTGCACCTCAAATGCATCTCTCCAATTTGATTCAGGAACTCATGGTGCATCTTGCTGAAGGAAAAATGGCGAGAAGTCGCAGCGCAAAACAATATTTAGTTAGATGACGTGTTCAATTATGTTTGCCTTGTGGGAAAAGCATACTGGCGCTGGTCATGATAATTATTTTTATCTTAAATGATCTGCTGTTATAAATAAATAAATTAGTTATAAACAAGATTGGCAAAAGCAGATTTTCGGCAAAAAAGCTTTTACTGTATCCTTTGATGACTAATGTTAAATTCAAAAGAATCTGTGTGTAGGAAAAATATCTTGGGTTAATTACAATTCATACAAAAGAGTATAGCGATGATTATCAATTGCATGTTAACCTAAAAAAGATAGTGTTGAGTTTTCATGACGATGAACGCTAATGTGATATATAAACCATACTCTATAATATTGTTTTATGCGTAAAAGACAGATGCTATTCTTTAGGCTGGGGGTTCAAAATATGCCATGAGAATGAGGGCTGTTTTTCTTTCCTTCGTTTTTGTTGGTGTCCCGTTATATTCTTATTATGTCACTAATGAAAGCTTTAAAAATAATTTAGGGTGAGATTCATCTAATTTTTTCTGTTTTTAGAAAAGAACCAGAAGACTATAAAATATATACACTATATGTAAGTTACTGAAATATAAATATTCATCTTTTTTAAACGGTACAACAATGAGGTGAAATGGTGAAATATTAAATAAATAAAAGTACTTTTAGCAATATTGACGCTTAAAAAAATGTCTGTTATTTTCTCTTGTTTTAAATATTTTAGTGCTTATAAACAAAATTAGTAAACAAGAACAAGCGAAAACGCAAAAATTATGCAAGAATAGTAAAAATTAAACAGGTGTAGTGTAAAATAGCTAATAAAGGAAAATCGAGGATGGTGTTAGTTCAATAAAAATGAAGTTGGCTAATGCCGACAGAGAAGTTTCATTACACTTTTAATAAATACTTCAACTATCCAATACCTAAAACTTACACCATCATTCTTTTATATATTTTGTTACTGAGAAATCGAATGCATAAAAGATGCATTCGATTGATTCGACAAATTCTAATACATCAAGAAAGTACACGAGAAAACAGAATGCCAAATGTATATATTTAAAGTTTTGAGATTTAAAACTCTCCTCTAATTAAATGCTTTTTAACATACATTCAAGTACATATACATGTACTTAGCAATGTAAGAAATAATTGTGAAATAAACTTTTATCAAATTAAATTATGCTGTAATGAATTAGTAGAAAATAGTAGGAAAATGAAAACTTTAATTTTCTTTTAAATTACGAGGATGGATTAAAAAAAGTTTACAAGGATAATAAAAAATTGTGTATTAACAATAGACAGAAAATACAAAAGGGAATTAAGAGGCATGCTTTCCTTTCACTTTTCTACAAAATCACCAAATCTATTTAGGCATTTAGCTGAACGCTGGGCCAACTTGTTTAACCCTTTATAATACCATTACTAGAAAAAATGGCCTTATAAGATAAGTTTGGTAATGAAATTAATTTAAGAAAAGAAATTCATTTATATTATTGGATGGCATTATTTTTTGTTAATTAATTTAATTACCAAGTCAAGACACTTCGTTATGGTTTGAGATGAGAAATTAGAACATCCAGGTTTTTGTTTGATTCAAAAATTTGGCGAGAACCAACTCCAACTTTAAAAAATGCATTCAAAAATTGAGGAATTTGGTGGGATGTATATTCCCACGGCCTTAAAAGGGTTAACCCAGCTGGGAAGAATTCACGTCCTTGCCCATTGTGACAATTCTCGGCAGCTGTTTTCACATCAATGTTTGAAGAGAATCTTGTTCCAGATAAGTGTTTGGAACCGAGATTGGGTGCCAAATCTGGGCTGTATGGAGGTTGACTCCAGACTTCCCCCTTGAACTTCTGCAGCAATTCTTGAGTTTTGCTAGCAGTATGTGTATTGTCATGCAGAAAGATAACACCATCACCCAACATGCCAGGGCGTTTTCGACTGATGGTTTCACGATGGCCCAGGGACTATTTCCTTCTTCCGAGATTGAAGGAACACTTATCTGGAACAAGGTTCTTCTCAGACAATGATGCGAAAACAGCTGCCAAGAACCGGTTCAATGGGCAGGGACATGATTTATACCAAGCCGGGTTAAACAAATTGGTCCTGCGTTCAGATAAATGCCTAAATAGATATGGTGATTATGTGGAAAAGTGATCGGCAAGTATGCCTCTTAATTCCCTTTTGTATTTTCTGTCTAATATTAATAAATAATATTTATTACCCTTGTAAGCTCTTTTCTGGATCCATCCTCGTAAATTCACAACTTACTGCCCATAAAACCATTAAATGTTTTGAGTTAACCATGCCATTTCTTCCATTTGAATTATACTATAGCAACTATTACATTTATTCTATCTTAATATGCATATATTAACTTATTTTATTCACATGTGAATATAGTCTAAAAAACTTAATAGTTTAATTAATTGGATAAGCTTGCGTCCAATAATATTCAGGATAACTTCTTACTTATTTAAGAGAACTGAATAAATTCCATTTAAAAATCAACACAGAATTGTTGAGAAATGGATTTAGAATAACCGAGAGTTTCTCGCTGATAGAATAAATTTATAATCTATTCATATGCTGACCAAAATGTTCCGTAATGGAAAGATAGGCTAAACTATTGGAGAACTCTCCTTTTCTCTTGACAAAATAAACGTACAAAAAAGCTTTCTTCAATTTTTATTCAAATATGCCTTGTGAAATTTATGACATGCCATACTGATACAAAAGGTATCCATTCATATTTTCGATCATAATATTGATCCACTATAAAGTTATGCAGCTTTTGTCAAAAGAGACCGAAATTCAGAAAAAAAATCAGATTGTGAACTAAAACTCAAATAATTTGAAAATGATATGGGATATTTTAAAACATTTTGTTCAAACCCTAGAAAATGCTTAAAAATGCATATATATAAAAATATACCATTCTGGTTTTAGTAGAGAGTGTTTGAGAATAGGTCAAATTTAGGGGGGAAATTCGAAGTTCTTTTGGAAATTTTTTGAAAAATATTTCATTAATGAAATTTTTTGAATGATTTATTCGGTTTCTATATTAATTTAATTTAAAAATATTGCCTCAAAATGTATTTTTTGAAAAAAATGTCTTCGGACCTAGTCAGATACCTTAACAACAATGCATGCTTGATACAGAGACAAACTAATAAATGATATATTTTAAAAAATATATCTTCTTGTTTCGTGCATCAGGATCCCAACCCGTGGTTGTTTAAAACACATTAGCTAATAAACTCAACATAGATTTGGTTTTACAATCAACCTCAGAAAATAAGCAGATCCAGATGAGTCATACGATCATGACGATTTGTTATGACTTTATTCACCGTTAATTAAACAATTTTCATAACTTCTGATTTTTGTTTTAGCATCGTCTCTCTGGTCATATATTCCAGTGTGAATTCGACTTAATTTCATTTTCTCCCTTCAAAGCTTGCACTTGAAAATTTGAGCATATGTGTACAAATATACAGCGGAAATGAAGACCTAAGCAAATTATCAAGTATTCCATTTATTTCACCTTCCCCTTTTGAAAAGAGAAAAATTGTGTTTTAAGAATGGAAATTTAAGGAATATTAATTTTGCAGAAAGCATGGAGAATTTGAATAAGAAAACTTTCATTCTTTTGAATAGTTGAGAATTGACTGCATTTTTCTCTCACAGAGCGTCTCGAAAAAATTTTTCCTTCCCAAAGCTCAATGTCATGAAAACGCATTTATCTTGTTATAAGGTATTCTTACATGCATGATAAGAAATGAATAAAGAGACAATGAGTTTTAAATGATAAATATTGTTAATACTCTGAATAATAGGTAGTCAGTGATTAGGCACTTTGAAATTCCGTATGCAAACTCAAGAAACCCCTATTACGACTTGCTATTCCGCAAACATATCAAATTTAGGGCCCGGCCTTTGTAACATCCTGCAGCAATTTTTTGAATACAAGTTTCATGGGTTAAATTTAATTTTTTTAAAATATCCAACGCACACAGTCATTAATCAGGTTAAGACGAAATTGCACCTTACTAAAAATACAAGGAAAATGTTTTGGCTCTTAACAAGGCACGCAAACTTTCTATCTTTAGAATACAGGTTTTGTTCGTTTTCTTTTAATTTTCTCAATAAATGTCAACAAGATTAGATGGAGGTAAATGAGATCCAGTGCTATTTTTATTTTCAAGTACAAATTCAGTAAAGATGAGATGCAAAAATTTTAATATTTGCCAGCTTATCTTTGAAATATTCGTATATAAATGATACTATCTCATTGTTTCGAAGTTCTTACAGGTGGGATAGAGTGCTTTAATTTATGAAAGAAAATACTTATCTGTAAAACCTAGTATTATTGAGATTTACCTTGGGTTGATTTGACAGTAATAATTGGGAATAGGATTTCCCACGAAATAGGAAAGATGGTCAGATAAATGATGTTAGGAAAATGAAATTATTTAAATAATGGTGCCTGATGGCTGTTTAAGAAATTTATAAAGTTTAAGAGTCTGTAGCTTAATTTTATTATAAATGATGAGGTATCGATAAGAAAAAATGGGCGAATTTAGTTTACAAGGAGAGGTCACGGCTTGGGAAATTCAATTCGGGATGAAACTTGGCATATTAGTAGCAAACCATTAGGATGTTCACCCATTAATCTAAAAAAGTGCAATGGCCAGCCAATTCGGAGGAAATGGCCCTCAAACTTTGGGCACAACTTATATATCAGTAATTCTTCTCAAGCAATCAGTGCTCAGATAGCTTAGATATCAGTGCGCTCGCCTACCATTCGCTAGGTGCGCAGTTCGGTCCTGGTTGCGGTATTTTTATTTTTTCCAAAATTCCAAATTAAAATTTAAAAAATATTTTAAATTAAAATTTTGATTATTTTCATGCAGAAAATAACTTTATTTATATGATACTTGAATTACAGAAAAAAATAATATTAATAATATATAAACAGTAAAATAATTGTAAAGGCATCTTTTATGGTGATAACTATTAACTATAATGACTCGCATCATAAAACATTTTTGTTTATGCATTATCCTTCATAAATTTTAGAAGTTCATTCTACATTTATTAATTAATTTTCATTTTATCTTTCATTTTTTACTAGTAACTGTATATTTCTACATTAAATTATATACAAAAACCAGAATAATAATTATCATAAAAACATTGGAAACAAAAAATATTTTGACACCTTGCACAATTGATAAATGACTATTGTTCACAAGAGGTCCTTTAGATCTGTAGGAATACAAACTTCGTTCACATTAAAAATTATCTGTCTTTCATTAAAAAGATTGACAGTGTTCTTAAAAGTTTTTCAAAATTATTACAAATTAAATGAAAAACTTTTAAATATTTTAATTAAAATATTAATTTTTATACATAAAATTACAGTTTATTCATATGATACTTGAATTATTGGTAAATTTACTTTATAGGTACTAAAATAATGATAAATATAACTTCAAAGGTAATAAATCATAACTACAATTACCCACATCATGCAAGATATTTTTTTATGCCTCATCACTCATAAATTTTATAAATTCATTCTACGAATTTCATACGATAATGAGTAAAGACATTTACCAATTGGTCCCTTTTCAATTATTGAAATTTAGAATCATCTGCCTACGCATTTAATAGATTAACAGCTGCTCTCTGTTATTTTTATTCCATCATTCAAATATTGAACCATCTGCATATGTATTCGATATATTAACATCTGCTCTCTACTGATTTCCAAGATAAAATAAGAACGAGGAATTCGTTAATATAAAAAGCCAATAATTTAAAACTTTCAATGAATTTAGAATGATGATTTCAATTATAGTTAATATTTATCACCATTAAAGATGTATTTAGAATTATTTTGCTGTTTATATATTATTTTATTATTATTTTATCTGTAATTCATATAAATAAAGCTGTTTTCTGCATAAAAACAATTAAAGTTTTAATTTTAAAAAAAATATTTTTTAAATTTAATTTAATTTGGAATAACTTTGACAAAAATAAAAACACCGCAGCCAGGATCGAACTGCGGAACTAGCGAATGGTAGGCGAGCGCACTGACATCTAAGCTATCTGAGCACTGATTGCTTGTGAAGAATTACTGGTATATAAGTTGTGCCCTAAGTTTGAGGGCCATTTCCTCCGAATTGGCTGGCCATTGCACTTATTTGGATTAATGGGTGAATACCCTAACAGTACGCTACTAATATGCCAAGTTTCATCCCAAATTGAATTTCCCAAGTCGTGCCCTCTCCTTGTTAGTTAGATTAACGTCCGGTTGTGAAAGAATATAAACACTCTTTTGGGATGGACCTCATCATTCTGAACCGCTATCAGATGAGGATAACATTTGAGCATGCACCCCTCACTTCAAACTTCCACACCACACCAGCATTAGGATGTTTGATTCCGATGGCTGAGTTAACGTACCCAGGTCCACATATACGCAGGATCTACTGTGAGATCGAGTCTGAAGCCGAAACCTTATCTCTAAACCATCGCCGCCGCAATAAATGAGCGAGAAAAAAACCGTTTGTAAGAATACTGTTTCTCAAAAGGCACTAGTTATTTTGTCTTGATCACTCTACCGATTCGTTGTTGACAGAATAGCACATTTTTATTAGATAACAAATACTCTTTTGTAGATTTCAAAAGTACTGTTATTTCCATAGAATACATTGAGTTTGTGAGAGCTCAGCAATTGTCTGCCTAATTGAATCGAAACAGAAAAGTGAAAAAATGAATGAAAATCAATAACTGTAATTCAAATTACTTTTCTTTCATAAAATTGTCTTACGAACAGTAGGGTTATTTATCTAATTTAATAAATATATTTCAGTATTCTGATATAAGGTACCATGACCAATCGAATTCTTTGAAATTTTTAGTTGGAAAAAATGACTCGGGTCTTTTTTTCATTAATAACAGCTCTTAAAACTTGCAAATTCAAAGAGAAATCGTGATTTATGTGCGAGATGAGTCGGCGAATGCGAAGATAATGCGAAAACATTATAAAAACTACCTACAGATTATCATAATCAATAATACTCTGGCTTCTTAAGTGGCAGCACGGAGTTCGACTCTTCTTCTTTCCAATTAACGATTATTCAAAATTTCAGGCTCAGATATAATTTAATGAACGTATTTAATTCAATCTTTTTTTCACTCTGAATCTCTTAAGTACTCTTAAGAATTCTGAGGATTCTTTCATCGTTACGGGACCACAAATTTTGAAAACGGAATAATCATCGAAATCGATTTTTGCATGCATTCTTTTATTCAAAAAGCATTTGGTCTGAAACCTTTTCACCAATGACAGAAACCTGAAAGCAAAGGAACGTGGAATAACACAAGGCTAACATTTTAACTGAAGAAATAACATATCTTTTGTCTTCCATAACTTAACGGGAAATGCTCAGTTTTCAACATAGTTATGCTACAATTTGTTCGCAATTAAAATAAAGAGAATAATACCAAAGTTAGAGGGTTTATACATAGTTTAACTTCATTTAAATTTTAGTTAAACATAGATTATCTTCATTTAAACTCAAATCCAGTGATTTATTATGCACGACTGGCTTACCAATAGATTTGTGACGGATGCATCATTCAACCTTCAGTGTTGATTTACTAATTCCAACAATATTTGATTGAATCCGCAATGGGCGACATATTGAACCTAAAGAGCATCGGAGATTAAATTCTCTCTCCATTATAACCTTGAGATTGTATGTACGCCGAAACCTGTCGACTATTTCAAGCAAATTTAGTAATGAACATTCAATAGTCTCTTTACTAGAGAGACTAGATATTACTATTCTTTTATTAGTCAAGACTAGATGAGGCGTCCGTCAATTTTCCAGGAACCTTTCTTGATGTTTTTGTCTCACGTCTGATAATAAAAACGGAGTGCATTAAAAATGTCTCTTGGTTAAATTTATTTTGAGAATGATGGAATTGTGGTATCATCGCGGCATCTGGTAGTATCTCGAGTTGTAATTGCCCGCCCTCTTTGTGATGTCACCTATGAACCAATAGCGAGCAGCCTGTTGGAGTACTTAAAGACGATTATTACTTCTGTTCACTCTCTTCTTTTTGGTATCACCTTACTGCTAGCGTGTTTAATGATGTTATGATTTAATTTAGGATTTTAATTTAGTTATCTATATATTAATACGTGAAGAGCAAACTTTGTACCCCTTTTTAAGAAAATTGTACTCACGGAGGAGTGTGAGATTTGACATAGTTAAAGTTCATATGGAGAAGGAGTACAGAAAGATAAAATTTATGTTATGCTGATAGAACTTATAGGTGATTTTCACCATATTGTGGCTGTGTGCCGGTTTTTCGGAGTTTGCTGATCGTTAGACACGGATGGCTATCTTATTGCACTACGTCGATGTTGTCGCAGGCTGCACTCGCTGGCTTCTGATTTCTCCTGGGTCTGACCTCCCTTGAGGAGCTTATGCGGAGTGGATGATTTGTAATTGATTTAATCCTCCCGCAGTGAAACCCACTCCAAGAGGGAGTTGATTTAGATTATTTATAAAAAAACTCTTCGGAGTGAAATACAAAATGCAGATGATTTAAATCTATCAATGTCAAACACATATTAGTGTGTGGTCAAACAGTCGCACAGAGTAGAGATTGTCTCTAAGGAATTTATATATAGTGTGTATTACTAATAAATTAAATTAAACATTCATTGTTTACGTTCATACTGAATGTCAAACACATAAAACTCTGTGGTCAACAGTCGGACAACATTTATTTTTTTAAGCGATCGGGTTTTTTTGTTTCAATAAAAAATAACATCAATAACGTTCAAACTTAAAAATTCAATGAATTACGGTCGAATTTCGATCGCTGGGCGACCTCTAGTTCTATTAAATGTGTTATGTAGTAGTCATTCTTTGACTGTGTCACCAGCTCTGTGGTTTCTCACAATGGAGTACTTCTGATATATGTGGAATACAGGCATGATAGGTTGAGAAGCTGAGTAGTCAAGTATTGTACACGTCAATATGAAGCACTTGAGTGTCAATCGTTCTGCGTACCTAATACCTCGTCGACTAGACTAGTAAATCTCGCCTCTACACATGCTGTTAAGTCAACTTGACCTCGACGTATGCCTAGAAGTTACAGAATTAAAAATGCATGAAATTTTAATAATTCCATTTTTAATTTTAATGTATTTTAGCTGCATTATTCATCCTATATCTTTCTCATATCTAAAAATTCATTAGAAATACTATACTTTACTATTAGAAATACTAACCTTACAAATTCATCAGAATTACGATAAAACTGTGAAAATCTATCGTATTGAAGAAGCAAACAACCACAACAAAAAAGAAGGGCCTAGTAGCTTTTCTTGAAAATATATTTATCCATCTTTTAAGTGACACTTACATTAATTCGTGCGCCGCATTGTGAGTTAAATTGATAAACGCTTGTGTGATAATTATTCTCAAAGCAACCTCTAATATTTTTAGAGAATATTTTATTTATTTGAATAAAGCATTCAAATTGTAAAAAAGGCGATCAAATAGTCCTTCAATTTTTAAATAAGTTTTTATTCGTTTGAATAAGGAATTTAAATCACAAAAAAGACGATAGAAATTATTTAATACCTGAGCTTTATTTTACTTCTTGTCATGTCTAAATAAAAAGTTTTCTCGGACTTCTGTATATACAAAGTAGTTTACAGTAGCATGAACTTTCAGAACTTCGCAATCTTCCAAGTACAGCAATTAATGCTGTCAAAATATGATTTTTTTAAAATTCTGGTAGTTCGAAACGCTGCTACTTTATTGCGGAATTCCAGTTTCGTCAATAACTATAAATCATCTCAGCGATGTGAAACTTAAATCACTTTTCCCCATTAATGTGTAAAGAAGAATTTCAGTTGGGTAATTCAACAGACAGTTAGTATAGCGTTCAGAATATACTGAACATCATAAAAATCGATCACCCAATCTCTCTTTCGATGAGTTAAGTGTCGATTTTTGCCGCAAATACTGTTGAACAAAAAGAAATGCATCAATTCCAAGAGCAGAGTAGGTAATCTTCGAACTGGCGAAAGGGTTCATTTAGGATAATGCAGTAAAGACAAATAATGCAGTGTGAAAGCACTTCAGTTTTAAATGCAGTTGATTGTTAGAACCTGGGACCATAATATGTATGCTTTCAAAATTGAACATTTTTGCTTTTGGTCGTAAAGGATGGAGTTTCATAATTATTGTATTTCTTATCATGACATCTTCGAAAAGTATTACAATATGGAAGTAATATAATTATAAAGTAACTGTGATATACTTTATCGTAATTAAGAAAACTAAACGTGTATATTCTGAATCAATGCGTTTGGGTTTCGAAATATTAGTTAAATTAGTTGGAACGTTTTAGTTTTTCAAAAATATAAGGCATTTTATTAAACGAAAATTATATGCTGTCGTTTGATTCGTCAGTCACTGTTATTTGCTATATATAAATCAATGAAAGGAAGGAAAGGTCATTTTGTACATCGTGATTTTTAGAATACTTTAAACGATTCTTTATTACTGAATTGAAAGTTAGAGATATGTTTTCATTGTCCCTGCATTCTGAGAACTCAGTAATATTTTTTGCAATCTCTTGAGATAAAACTCGCTGTGCCCCAACCAGTACAACACAAGGTTACAGAAGTAAGTGAAATACTCAATAAACAGTTAAAGGAAGTTTCAAAGGAAATATACAAATGCAAATTCCATAAAGGATAAAAAAATGCGAAACAAATGTACAATAATTTGTCACGTCCATACGAACGACAGGAATGGTATTAAACAATGAAGTAAATAATCAAGGGAACAGATACAGAAACATATTCAAATTTTTAAAAAACAACCGATATAAATGTAAGATACCTGGTCACATCTACATAAAAATATGGATAATAACGAGAAATGGAGTAAAAGATGTGCGAAGTAAGGAGAAATGAAAAAATAAAACATTCAAAAATCAGATAAAGGCACACAAATACACAAAATATCACACAACACATAAAAACACACTTATTTCGCACAAGTAACAAAACAAAAGATCTGATACAAATATACATGAATATAAAAATTAAATTCCAAATATTGAAAAGTAAAATAATAATAATAACAAGATAATAAATTGACTTTAAATACCAGCAAACATGCACAAAATTTATTTACCAATAACAATTGGAGAAATTGGGGGAATTAATGCAATTAAAGGATTTCTCCAATTATTAACAGGAGCTTATAAGTAGGGGATAGTGAGGTAAAGCGGGATAGTGGGGTAAAACGGGATACTTTTATTTTGGCGTTATTAATTCTTCTTCCTAGTGTACAAATACTGAATTATTCTCCACCATAGGGAAGAAAAAAGAATGGTCATAGTTTCCATTTTGTTGTTAAATTTACTTCGTCTGCGAAGATTTATTTGCTTTATGACATCACCTCTCCAATATTCGTATGATTTTAAACTATCCTTACTTAAAAATCATTACACTTTTAAAAACAATTTTTAGTCCAGCTTATTATACGTTTACTAAGGATTTATACCCTATCAAAGAATAAAGATTTACTCCAATAATTGCGCTGTTCTAGTTTGTTTCTTATAACCTCTGCACTCGGGGTAAAGCGGGATGCTAGGGGACCCGGCCGAGGAGGATTTTCTTAGGTTGCGAGATAGTTGGTAGTTTGTGAAGGTCATTCCTATTTGACCTTTGCGTCAAATAATCTGATGGAAAGCATTTCCAACAGCTAGATGAAAAGAAAAGAGAAAATAAAAAAAAAATGCTATTAAAGAAGAGAAAATTGTTTTGTGGTGACTCAAAAAACAGAAAAAGAAAACTTCAAAACAATCAAAAAGAAAAGAGTATGAAGAACCAATACTGCAAAGTCATCTTATAAAAATACCTAAATGAGTCCACTAAATCTGCAGTGGAACGGAGAATAAAGGCAACTACGTTATGTGAATTATTACTATTCTTACTTACTTATCACTATTTTTAAACTGTCTTTGTTTAAATTGTCAACTATTATAATTATTATTAAATCTTAAAAAACTGTTTTATTGTCACATAAAATAAAAACATAATCACATAAATAAAAATATAATCACATAAAATTGCCACATAAAATAAAAAATATGTTACTTTTCCACTGAAAATCAAGTTTTCCCCAATTCCACATAGAGTTAACATGTGCATCCCGTTTCAACCCACTAGTGGGGTAAGACGGGATACTTTGACTTTTTCTACGAAAAAAATCATTAGCAAAAAAGTAATGAAACTGTGACTTTTCCTGAAATATATATTAAACTCTGATAAATAAAGAATATTTTAGTAAAATTTGACAAGATTTTTGTCGAATAGTTTAGCTCCAACAGGCCTTCAAACCTTAGATATCCCGTTTTACCCCACTTTCCCCTACCGTTCGCCATTCCTCCAATTCTTAATTGCCCTGGTCAACTCTAAATGCAATAATTATTTGCCATTTTCTAAGTTCTCTTCTGTAAAATGATTCGGGCAGTGAGAATCTGGTGGAAGAGTCTCGAATTCCCAATAGCAGGACCGAAACTCGATTCTATGACACATTCTATGTGGGTATGTGCATGTTACAGCTTTCATCATGTGTCAAACACTCTCTCGGTGACCTGGCGTTTCAATTTGGAGCTTGGGAAGCTTACACATGCGTCATTCGTGTAATCCGCCGAAGACTAGAAATCACAAGGTCCATTCCTAAACAGCCTTCGTGTTGCATCAAAACTAGACATAAATATACTAAATTGGTAAAAAAAACCCTGCAAAATAACTCGACTACTTTATTGCAAATGGAGAAGAAAAAAAATCGATAAAAAGTTATATATTCACTTATATGATATGCAGTCAAAGGTGTAAACCGAATACTTAATTTTTATATCCTCATTTTATATTCATGGCATTTACTGAGCTTAAAATCACACCCAGTCCCTTGGGAATTTGACATTCGAATTTTGAAATCTGAAACGCATTTCTTCGAGACACATTTAATTTAAGGAAGTGAAATCTTATCCAAGAAATATTTTAAATTCATTTTACAGTAATGAATTGAAAATGAATCCTGGAATATTTAATATGCTTCCGTTTCACAAAGACAAAATTTTTATCATCAGAGATGAAACTTTCGTTACTTTTATTCAAATCGATATTCTTTTGCTTTAAGCAGTATTCAGGAACAAACATGTAACACAAATTTATATTCATCTTTCAATAAACTATCACAGAATGGTTGATTAAAATGTTATTCAGCGATGAAATTCAAAGTAATAAGTTCATCGCTGCGTGCTTGATTCAGTAAAAACGTAATTAAAATATACTTCAAGCACTTTAATTTTGGCTGAATAAAAGAAGCTTTTTAGAGACGAAATATAGTTATATGATATATTGTCTATCGTTTCTTAAACTGCATTTGAAAATATGACATTATTAACTAATTTTGCCGTTGTTTTCCTCAAAAGAAAATAAGTGTATCACAGCTGTGTTATTTTTTGAAATTAATCGAATAATTTATTAACAAAGGAAAATGAATACAAATAATTACGTATTCATTTACAAGTTCTGAAACACGCAACACAATTTATGCATTTCAAAATTAAGCTCTCTCCCCATAGGAATAAAAGTAGTTTCTTGTCTCGACTTTTGGCATTTTACTTCCACGAGTGTTTCACTTCAGTAAGTAAATTCATTTCGGTAAAATATGACGAATTCTTTTGACTGCTCTTGAAATTTTTAAGCGAAATCCTCAGAACGCTTCTTGTGACAGAGAAAATATTAATTTGGGTGTCATGAGTTTTTAGAAGTTCTGCCATTTTAATTATTACAGACCATGAATTATAAGCAAATATGCTACATCAAAAACCTTCAGAATAATTGAAACAATTTTTTATTCACTAGACATAAATATCTAAATGTCGGTAATAGTATCTAAAATGTCAATAGTTGGAGAATATAAAGTTTAATGCGATAATTAAATTGTAATGACATTGCAGCCGACATATCTATTTTGATAATTTTTAGCTTAAATAGACGTCCTTAAACAGTTAGAAATTTTTTTATATTCTTGTGATATGTATACATCAAAACAGTAGTGGTATGGGCTATTTAATGGATTTTTTGCAGCTTTTACTTGTTCCGCCTTATCTTAGTTCAGCAGATACCTAATTTATGAGAAAACACTAGCTTACAATTAAGAAGAATCAGCTTAACACCAAGCTTCAGTTATAGATTTTTTCCGATGTTCTTTTCCTTAGAGTCTGAGATAAATAACTTTTATTGAGTTTTTAGAGAAGCATGTAGAAAAATAAATGATAAGAAAAAAAAAGAGGAAAAGTGGTAGAGATAAATTTTCTTTTAAGTTAGGAATGTGTTACAAACTTAAGCACGCTAATATCTTTAAGGTGGGGAGCATTGAATTTTTTTCTACCTAATCAGTAGGAAAAAAATAAGATTTAAATAATTAAAATAGACATTTACGCAGAATAGTAGAGCATACTTGAAAATCTCTCTCTATATATATAGAAAACGCTGAAGTAAGTGGCACAGAAAAGACGTTAATTTCGCTTTTGCCGATGGCAACGATCGGTTTGTTTACGAAACACAACCGGTAGCCTCCACCATGTTAGGCATAACATCCCAGTCATAGCCTGTAACTATATTCGTTCTAGTGTAAACTTTTCTTGTATAACTTTTTCTCGAAAAAAAACCGAGTTTAAGATGAAGAATTCACAATATTTCTTACAATATAATGAAATCATTCAAAAGAGATCAGTTAGAAATGAAGCATATGGGCTTAGGCGAGCCAGAGAACGTTTAGATCAACATCAAAATAGTTTAAGTCAGTGAAGATAAAATCGTTTCAGTTCTCAAATCCATCTTGAAACTTACTATTGTGAACATTGTACCTTGGCTACTTTTCTGTTATAAGCACACCACTTGGCGACTTTTTTTTTTATCTTGACGAATTGTCTTGCAGCGCTGAATCCCCAGTTGTGCTCTAGAAGTGTCAGGAAAATCCTGGCATGTGTATAATCGAGCGTAGATGCTCTGCGCGGGATCAGCTAGTAACAAATATGATGTTAATGCTAATTCAAGAACTTGTAGCATTTACTATCAGTTTGAAACAATGAAATACTTCAGATGTTATTAATAATTATTAAATATTATTTGTTAACCATTTCATAGCTCCTAATTCGCTTAGATTCTCATAACATAGATACATAGTTCTACATTTATATTAAGAGTATTTGAATGTGGTTACTTCTTGGTTTTATATTAAAAATATAAATTAATTCCAAGACAAAAGGCGAAATTTTTATATCGATATCTCATTTAGCCTGCAAATGAAAACTTCAATGATTATATGCATACGATGCTGTACAGAAATCTATTAAATCGTTTTGACTTTGGAGCATCAGTAGTTGAAGCAATGAAAAATAAACTTCAAGAAGGTTCTTTTGCATGCTACAAGGCCGAATTCTTGGGCTTGTAAATGACAGAAAAATAGAGAACTGAGAATGAATTTATAATTTTCTAAAGCAGTTTTATTTAACTTGACTCGCTTCATATTTATAAAAATGGAATTTTGTAATCGATTTTTTTACTCGCTTCTTGATGTGCTGGAGAGTTTTGAAATTTTATTAGACATTGAAATTTTGTATTCTCGAAGGCAATACACTTAATTTAATATTTTGAGAACTTAATTATCAGTTAATAATTATTTAAATCAAATTTTGATTTTATACCAGTGGTGTCGCCCAATACTGAATGTGATAAATGATATCTAGATTAAAAAGCAGAAACTATAACTAAATTTCAAAAAATTCTGCTGTTAGTACACCGATGAAAGTGTGATTTCAAAAACTGCTTTAATTAAATTCGTTTGCTCAATGGAGGTCCTGCTTCGAATTAATACGAGGCTACTGACCACAAAATTTATCCTTTTGAGTCATGGCCCCACGGCAAAAACGATATCTGAGCCTAAAGCTCACTTTCCAAATTTCGCACAACTTCAGTATGTGGAAACTGATCGCATTTTTTGGAAATAAAAGTGTCTTGTAAGCATATTTATCAAAACACTACATGCATATCACAATTAAGATTTACATTAGAAAATTTTGTGTTAGAATGAATAATCCTTGATGTTATATATAAATACGAACTAAATATTTTTGACACGTTAGCGGACGTGAATGGTTTAGGATATGAATGCTACAGCATTCAGATTTATAAGCCCCATTATCATGAATTCCTTTCTATACAGCTTTAATTTTTTGAAATATTTATATATTTTATAGTCATGGCTAACTGGTTGATTGAAAACTTTCCTTTCGTTTTGTCTTTTCTTTCTATTGTTCGTGAAAGTGTTAAGACAGAGCATTTGAAATGCTCGGATATAGTTTTGAGGCTTTATTTTTATTTATAGATTTACATCCAGCTGAACAAAGTTTATATAAATTCATGCAAATATTTTTATATGTTTTGCTTATAATTAAAACTAAATAGCGCCAAATTTTCACTTTATTTCTTAGGAGATTATTTTCACTAGATACAGAAAGTGAAATAGATTTTTGAATAGAAAAAAATAACAAAAATATGCATCTGTAACTTTGTAATAGGAAAGAAACAAAATCCTTTTGCATTTTTGATTTTCAGGCTGATTGTTATCATTAGTGTTACCATTGCAACGCATTATTTTTTAACGTTTCACAAAACTATATATGCTTTTGCGTGGCAAACACAGAGAAAATGGGATGGAAATATTTGCATAATTTATACGCATTTGTTGGGAAAAAGCCCTGCATGGCACGATTTGACATCATTACTTGGTACCTATTTCGTTACCTATATAAAAAAGGACATTCCATTCGTAGAAAATCTTAAAATACTACAATTAAATCTTTGACGTTCATTTTTTGACTTAAAAAATGCGTTTAGTAATAATTATGGAACTCCTATAATTTTACAAATTAAACTAAATTGTAAGTAGTAAAATATTTTTCTTTCTTTACATCACAATACAGTGCTTATTCAAAAAACCCTAAAGGAAATTAAATGAAAATTTAAAAGCATATTGAAAAATTGCAAATGGAAAAGATTAAATTGTTTTTACCAAACGGCAACATTATACAAAGAAAGATTCCGCCACAAGAAAAATCATTTCGCTGCTAAGCAAATTTTTCTGGAATTTCTCCTAAAATGCACACATTCAAAATGTTTTTCTGCGTGTATTTCTTTTTTATTTTTTGCTACAGTTTCTTGGATCAAAACAATGGCTTCACAGCACGTAGGTGTGGCAACATGCGACATTTGAACTTTCTGGACAATGCTATTAAGCTTTCCCTGTAAATGTTCCCTGGAAAGGATAGATTGGCGGATTTGTCCTTTACAATTTCCTGCTTACTTGACGTTTTTCTCCTATTTTTGTAGGTCTTCGTCAAAGGATACGGAAATCTATCTCCCTTATCCCCTGGCCGGGGGTGGAAATGACAGCTCATTTCCAATGGCTTGGTGGCTTTAAAACAAATATTGCATCCGTCTTCTTTTCTTTGCTTAGTTCTTCAATTTGGTGACAATCCCTTTGTCAGAAGAAAACAATGGATGGAGAGTGCTGATGTGTGAAAGTGATTTCTCACAAAGAAGTGTGATATTTTTTTAACGAAAAAGGTGGCGAAAAGCATCTCAAGGACTAATCTGTACACTTCAAGACTTCTTAATCTCACCATTTCTCATGCCATGCCATCTTCTCAAGAAGAGATAATCCAGAGATTTCCTCTATTTTTAGAGTGTGCTAAATGTTCTCTTAAGCGAGAAAAAAGGTGCCCGAATTGTTTTGGAGGCATAACAGTTTTTTGATGCGCATCGATAACTTTTAGATAATCTATTTTTAGCGATCTATGATGGGCTATTTCAGGAACTAATTAGCTTTTTATTTAAGATTTACTTTCAAAAAGCGATTCAGGTTGAAATTATTTTATTAAATTTTTTGTATTCTAAATCATATGGAAGTTTTTGAAATTTTTGTAAAAATAAACTCAAGAATTTTAGTTGAGAGATTATCAATTTATTGATGCTCCCATTATTTAAAGAGATTTTTAATAAGGTCAGATACAGTATATTAATTTGAATCTAAATTAGTTCAAAGCCACTATAAAGACTTTTACTAAAATCAAAGCAAATACTAAAATGTATTACCAACTTTTGCGCTTTTGAAGAGGAGGGTGCACAACATTTATTATCGTTTAAAAAATGCGTTTTAAACAAGAATGTTGGGTATTCAAAACAAGCAGCTCTTAACTGAAAGCATAACAAAGAATCAAGATTCTCTAACGCCTAATGTCGTCATGAATATACTACCGAAAGAGAAAGAAGATACTAAACCTTAATAGATCGAATATTCTTACATTCAAAACCACAAGCTTCGGCAGTCTTTGCCGAGAAGGACTGATATATTGTATGTATCTATGAATATATTATCCCCTAATTATTTCTTGTTATATCAAGTCCCCAGTAGCACAAAAATATTGAGCAATATTGTACGAAATTGGTATAATATTCGCAGTATTTTATAATATTGTACAATATCATTTAATACTACATAATATTGTACAATATCGGGGAACATGATAGGCTACCTGGGGTAGGTATTATCACAATTGCACCTGCTTATATTCCTTTCGAATGCATGAATCGTAATAATTACCATTATGCAACGGCAATATGCGGACTGATGGAAAGAACCAAGAAAAGCCACTCGTCTTTAAATTTGCACATACTACAAATTCTTACTTCCAATCTCTTGTTAAAGCAAGTACTCCTCAGAAATAATTTATATAAAATAAAACAAATAAATAAAAAATCGTACCGAATCAGATAAATCTTCCTTTTCAAACACTTTTGTCTAAGAATAAACTAGCTCCAATGTATGATGTGTATTGATGTAAAATGGGATGAAATTTGAGATTTATGGCTTAAAGATTCAAGATTACCATTATTTCTTGGATGTTGATAATTGATATTTTGCTCATGATTATATAAAATATTTTAACTTAATAATATTAAGCTTTTTGGCTATATTTTTTATTCACATTTAAAGCATTGATTCCATAGAATTTATGCATAAAAATGGAGTTATTAAAAGATTTTTTTAAAAATTATCTTAATGAAAAAGAAATTAAATCCAGAAGTATGTGTAAAATTAAAGAAAATCCGATTCAACCTTTTAACAAAGAGATACAAAAAGCAAGAAATCTGGGAAAATTGATTTAAAACCGGTGAATATTTTAATGGTAGGGAATGACGTAACGCACGAAGTGAGACAAGTTGAATCCTAATTCCATTTTATTTTTAAACTACATAGCCCATATTCTATGAAGACATTGGGTAATTTACAGCAGGTTAGAATTTTAGATGCTTTACTCGAACTAAGTTTGAAAACTTAGATTTGATTAATCGCTGTTAACTAAGACCTATAAAAATTAGTTTATTAGTTGTTAGTTTGGAAGATTAACATCAACTGGAAATTATAAACGTGAATTAAAACTTTGATTCTAACTTTGCTGAAAAAAAGTAATAACCTTGGCTTTTATCAGTAACAGTTCAAAAAGTCTTCACAGCAAGGTTCCCAAAAAAATATTTTGAAGTAGAAGACTGCTCAGAGCATAATTGATGCTGGCAGCGTTGCTGTGCTTCAGTAAATACGAGGCAGAGGCACTGAAATCAAGCTGGAGATTATAGCATGAAACAAGGATGGATCTAGAACAGCGATGCTGAAATCGTAATGAAGGTTGGTTGCCACGGTAACCATATTTCATGCATAGCTCGATTCGAAGAGTGAGGGAGTGAACTGTTTGGAGGATGTCGTGAAATTGCTCCGTTCTAACGGAAGTAATGGTCCCTGCCAGAAAAGATCGCAAAACGCTAATCAGATTGGAGAGCAGTCTAGAATATGTTTTAGAAGTTTAGAAACTCCAGACTGCGTTAGAAATATGGGTTTCTTTAGTTACTTCTTTAGGAACAAAATGGGCTTCTGTAACTGTTGTCAGGACGAGGACGAAAAAGGAGCAGACTTTCGAAAAAAACAATTCTTTTAAATTCTAGCTTGTAAAGTAAAGATGTAAATAAAAGTTCAAAGCTGGTTTTAGGGTTTCTACAAAAGTCCTGATTAAGTGAACAAGGAAATTATGTTCAGAAATTGCATTTTAAATTTCTGACGAAAATGGAATTAATAAAAGATGCTACAAAGCAAAAATATTATTTATTGCATTAAGTACACTTTAAATTTACTAATAAACTGCATAAAAATAAAACCGCTGATTTTCATCCTGTATAACACGATTTGTAGAAATGAGAAGGAGGAGATAGTTTATAATAAAACTAACCATGATAATATTCTCATTGCAAACGCGAACATATCATTAGTTGCTAAAATTGTGCAAGAGAAATTGATCCCTATATCGTTAAACGCACAACATTTTTTATTTTCCTATAGCTCAGAAATGGAAATATTACGTAAAAACGTAAAGGCCTTCAACTAATATCATATAGTTTCCATATATTCTTATTTTTGAGAGTAATTTTCCATTCAAACATAAAAATTGCTTCGTAAGATTTTAGTTTTCCCATTCTAAATATTTTAAATTTTAAAAAACAAGAATCAGAATTTAATATCAGATAATCTGATTTTCGTATTCAGTTTTGACGAATGGAAAAAAATTATTTGAAAAATCATCTGAAAGAAATCGAACAAATTTTAAACGTAAAGGAATTTCATTTAAATGTAGATCAAAATTGTTAGGTCCAGTGGAATAAAAATAGCAATGCCGGAGGTTGAGAGCCTTGAGCTCGTGCTCCGGACGAAAAACACATCGTTGGCGCGAGCATAAATGAATATTCCGGCTAACTGCGACTGGAAATCAGCTCTGCTATTCAGTAAAATATCGGTCATTTCACTCGAGAAATCTATCTGAACGTAAAACTGACAGAAAAATACACATCAAAACAAAAACTTTTAAACTATATTTAAATGCAGCGACTTTTGTTAAACTTTCTGCTTTTTAAGCAATTATTAAACATAATTAAAATTCTTGCCAATAATTGACATACAGGATCCATGTTCTATCATCCGTAATAATTATTAACTCTTTTTATTGTCCAAAGCTTCATTTTCTGCAATGATCAGCAAGAGCTATTTCACACAACTTTTATGATCTTGTCAGTTGTTTCAGCACTGGATATGCCAAATAGATAATCATCTTTTTGAAAATGTAATCTAAAAAACGGGATACATTTCAACAGTTCAGTTTTTTTACTATCTATGATGACACTGACATGATAACGCAGTTGAAATACAAAAAAAACGATTGCATTTCTTTAAAAAAAATGGTTTAATTTATTTTTCAAATGATTTATCCAGGAATTCAGTTCTGGACAAGGTCATAATTAAGTTCTAATTTTTAAACAAAATTATGTAAGCAGTAACTAAAACGTAATAAAATTATGTAGAGAAGATTTTGATAAAACAGCAGATTTGCAATGAAAGAAATCACGGCTTTTTTGCATTTTAATAACTCATTTTACGGATAAAAGAATTTCTGTATAAGAGCAGAAACAACTGGCTGTATTCATCTCATCCCGTAGAAAACAATATGGCTCTACATATAAATATAAGCGAAACCAAAGAATAAGAAAGTCGGAGCTGTTCATATTGATGAACCCTAATCTAATGCATAAAACATGTGCCTGTTGTTTTATGTATAAGATGCATGTTGAAGTTTTTTTACTTGTGATGGAAGCAACGGCTAGAAGAATGGTGTCTGAATTTGGTTTGGTTTCTAGTATTCACCGATAACCGTTTTTCTACAATGAACAAATTTGTTCTTACAAAGTGATTTTACAACATCATTTGTTTGGCGCAGTATGGCTAAAATGAGCTCTTTCGCCATTAAAGCCAAACAGCCAACAAAATAACTTACCAATGAATAGAGTTAAAATAAAAAAAAATTATGAGAACAGTAAAATTTATGCGCCTTTCCTTATATTCAAGACAGAACGACATCCCAACATAACTGGATTTGCCTTTGCTTCACTAATTTGCAGATAGAAACCATTGGTTATGCGATTTATAGCGGGAGAGTAAATAGAATTTGCTGCATCAGTCGGGAGATTTCCTCGCCTGATGCAGCAAATAGTATGATTTATTCGTCTTGATTCATATTGTTATTTCTAAGCACAACTTTAAAATAAAGGAGTTTAAATATAGAAGCTGGATACACTTTTAAGATGCGTTTCTTCTCAAAATGAGATTATGCAACTCTTTCCCAAAGAAATTAGTTATATTAACCTCCCTTTTTCAAGCAACCCGAGGGCTATTTTAGGATGCACCTTGTAAATTTGAACCTCGATCGGATGACGAAGATGATACCTGAGATGGCATCCCCTCTCCAAACTTCCTCACCACACCAACGGGAGGACGTTTAGCCGCCCTTTTTTTATGATTTAACGTGCAACAGACCCAATACACGATGGATCTTCAGTGCAATAGGATTTCTAACCTGGAACCCTCCGGCCCCAAAGCCGAAACCTTATCACTAGGCCACGCAGCCCCCAAAGGAAATAAAGAAAATGGATGGAGAGAAAATGAAAAGTATTCATTCACTCGCGATATACATCAAATACGCAGCACCAATTTAATTTTGAAATTCAATTCGTTCCTTGCTGCAGGGAAAAAGGACGCGACGTTACAGCGCACTGCGTAAGACAACGTGCAGTTGAATGCTTAATGTTAAGAGCAGTTCCATTTGTCACGTGAGAGTGACATCACATGAAATAACTCCAATGTTTAAAAGACTACCACTAACGATTCTGCATAGGCTCTTCCACAATTTTAATTAACTCAGCAATGAAAACAGTGAAAACAAAGCGTGGAACCTGTAAGTTATAATTGCCTGGATGAGAATGTGAAGTTTCTAAAAGTTTCCAGTTTTACAGGGCTTTTTAATCTTTTAGACAGAAAAGCAGTTTCACAGGACAGTTAAGAGAGTCCAAATCCATTAACTTATTCTACATTTGAAGTAGAAATGCCCAAATCCTACATGCTTTCACTCTTTGTGCATATAACACACGGAAGCTAAATTAAAAATAGAAATGTCTGTTTCTTTAGAATTAAAATCTGTTTTATCACAGGAAGGATAATGCATTCTTATTTTTAATTTTAACAAAATTACTCCAAGACGTGAAACGAAAATATCTCGCACAAAACTTGAAATTACTTAACCTGATGTTCACAGGATTTCGTTATAAAGCATACGATAGTAGATCCTTCTCTTAAGCTTTCGAAATGAGAAAACTCCAAGCAGGCATTTCTTGAAGATACATAATAGGATTTAAAAAAAAGCAATCGCTTTTAACACTTCTTCAGTCATTAAATGACTTCGTAGATCTGCATTTTTAGGGTTCTCTTTTAACTTTCTAATTTAGAGTAATGGAACTCTCAGTTGCTTACAGGATTTCTATAGGTATTTAACTTCCAGGAGATGGGAATTAAAACACATTTACTTGTATATTAGAACGCTTGTAAAGTTACTGGGTGCAGAAAAATGAAGTAAATTTTCTTTAAAAATGCAATGAATTAAATTCATAAATACTAGCAAAACTTGGCAGCTTGCAAAATACGATTTAAATTTATGATAATTAAGTTATAAGATTTAATTAATTTTTAAAAATCATTTCAACCTATTATGTCATTAATTTTTAAATATTCAGCCATTCTTCATTGAAAATATTTAAATTAGCTGCATAATCTGTGAAGTGATTCAATTAACCTTTAATGTGGCAGTGGCTGAAAGAAATGCAACCGGATTCCAGAAAAATACGCATTGGATAGTTTATGCCTCACAGAAATTCTTTTCTTCAGTCTGAATATTTTTCTAGTCATGGTAAATAGGCTTCAGAAAATGCTTTGCAAAATTAGAATTCAGTTTAGTGCTTTTTAAGGCTTCAGACATATAAGCTTTGAACTGCAGAACAGGCCAACTGCAGCTAAGGATAAAAAAATATGAAGGTTGACATAAAATATTAGAGAGTGTCTTTTCCCTCTACCTTCCAGCGCATTATATATTACTTGGTTGTGTAACTTCACATTACAGTGAAGAAAACTGAGTATGCATTTAAAATATCATGTCTTCCCGATGACGGTGTCCAAAATTTTATGCAGATGCATAATTCGAGTTATAGAACTATACGTCAAACTTCATTTATCTAGCTTGTTGCTTGTGTGGGTTATTGTATACAAAAATGCGGATGGACAAACAAACTTTCCATGAAAAGAAACCGTCCTAAATTTGATGCACATCTATAATTTTGGTATAAAGACCGCATACGAAATTTCTTCGATCTAGTTCTTTCTGTATTTAAGTTATCGTGTTCGCAATCACACATATTGACAAAGAAGCACGAAGATTGACAGAGAGACACACAGACAAAATTCTTAAAACGTTTTTCACATGAAGTGAGGTCTAAAATGTAGAGATACCTCAAAATCGAAATTTTTAAGATTGTTACATTTTCTCTTTTTAAACTTTGTGTGTGAGAAAGTAGAAAGCAGCAAACTTAATGAGTTGAGTGATTTTTATATTGTTTCAGAAGTGAGTTTTAGCTTTATATGCACATAATGCACAAAGTTATCACATGCATATGTGGGAGAGAGCTTTCTTCGCTGAATGAAATTTTTATCCATCATGTTTAACAAATCAGATAAATACATAATGAAATCTTAAGATCTACAGGGCGATTCAAAAATGTGCATTATCAGTTTTCTGTGAAGCAGCTGGATGCACTCTCTTGTGCCTGACCAAACTTTAAGGTTAGGGTGAGGCATACAGAATCAAATTTCGAATTTTTTCGAATATTTCCCGAAAGGCTGAATGAATTTTCCTCGAACTTCGTACAAAGAATAGATTTTAAACTCACAATTTATAGCGAAGATTCGGCCACGAGGACATTTAGGGGACAGACCAGAATATTCGAAGTCGAAAAGGGATATTTGCTCACCAGCTTCACAGAAAGCTGATAATGGTTTGCAAACTTTCATCAATTACTTTGTGTGATGTGCTCAATATTAACATACATTTTCTTAAAAATAGCACGAATATTCGGGAAGATATAAAGGTTTCTTTAAAAAATCACAAATTTTTCCGCATGATTTTTTATTATAACTTGCAGAGTTTTCCTTAAAATTGCATTAAGCTTACAGAATAAGTGACAATATGCTAGAGCAGCATTGTATTAAAATTTAAAGTAAATACGTTGAATAGTAAAGAAATTATTAGCATTTGTAGCGATTACCTACATTTACATTTTTCTTCTTGGGAACTACGTTCATATATGAAGGGGAAAAAATACGTTGCTACATAAATGCTGATACAATTTTGGCGTTATAGAAAATGCATATATTGCACTATAATTACTTTATAAACTGTTGAAAACCTAAATAATTCTCATTTCATAACATCTAAGTAAAGTTTGCAGTGCAATTCCATCTATGTGTTAACATATATAAGTACAGTTATGAACTCTGTCATGCATTTTAAAAGCATTTAAATATTTCATTTCGTCATGAATCCTCACGCAATTTTAAGCAAGCGATTATTTAATGAAAATCTTCGGTTTTGCTTTTTCTCGTATTTTAATAACATTTTTATAAATTAACCTGATTAATCCGAAAATAAAAATAGTCAACCAAACTTTGGCATCCCTAATGATTTTGTTCCGAAAGTGTAGCAGCTACCTTCTCTCATTCGGAACGAAGTATTAAACGAGAACCAGTTGTTTCATTGCAGCCTGTTCAAAATGATTTAATTTTACATTTAAACACAAATTTATCTTTGATCAGTGTTAGTCTTTTCAATATTACTGCATTTGAATCTTCGGCTTGAACATATGTTATAAAAATATTTAAAATTAGTATTTCTGTATTACGATATTTTTGCCGATCTAGCTAGATTCTTACAGAGATTAGAGAAAAAAATGATCTATAAATATTTACAAATATGAATAAAATTTACCCGACACTATAAAATTTATCCGACTTTTACACTATAAATTGCTAATGTTTACTGAACCATTGAAGAAAAAAATGTCACTTAGTGCTACAGTATGCATACGAGAATAAACCCGATAAAACTTAAAAATGATTCTATCAAGATATATTAATGACCTAAATACACGACATTGATTAGAAATGGAGTAGCAATAAATTCCATATTTGAAAACAAATTTCTACTAGGATTGCATGAATACATTTTGAATTAAAAGCATCACTATTAATTTCAGTGAACAGCAGCAATAATAAATGGCAAAAAGCGTGCATATGAAAGTTTTATTTATTTTAAAGATATTTATTTTACTCGGAAACACTGATACGCAGAGATTTCTCTCGATAAAGCATTCAAGTTTTCAACTCATCTTTGCGCTGAGTCGCACCTAAAGAGCAAACCCACTCTCTGCACTCTGGAACGCTGGAATTCTCTTCATTTTCAATGATGAATACTTGCATTAAAAGGGTATTTAAAGCCCTTAGTAGAAAGATATTGAAATTACAGGGAAGAACTCCACAAAATATAGGACAGTTTTATGAAGTTAGCCTGTAAATTCAGTGATATTTACGAAGCTACTAAATCTTACCATCAACAACCGAGAAAACTGGCGTGACAGAAAAGAAACGGGAATAAAACTGCAGGAAGTTTTCAAAAAATGTGTTATCCTTACAAAGAACTTAGGTCAAGCACATTAACTAGACATTTCTTTAATTAAGTAATTTCTGATGAAACGATGTGAAATGTTCTACGTCCACGATCATCATGTTCTTAAATTAAAACTGCGTAGAAATTAAAACGACTTTCTGCGCAGAGAATCAACAAACAAAGGAAATTTTCAATGAAGGACTTGATTAATTCTTTGCTGATATTAAAAAGGCTTTCAACTCGCAAAAACAACAAAAATTAAATTAGTAACTCGTTGCTTAACGAGCAATATCATTTATCTCAATCTTTTGAAATTTCAAAGAGGAAAAAAATACTCTATTTTTCGCAACCAATAAAGAATATTTCTGAAATTATTTAACACCCGATATAAACACGAGACCGCATATTCCTACTAGATGTGAAAATAATTCAGAAATATTCTTTACTGGTAGCGAAAAATTGATGGTGTTACTTGTTAGGTGACAAACTATGCTCTTTTTTCCTGCAAAACATGATTAAATTAATCAGATGTTTCTTATCTTACACATAAATTCTGTCACATGATACTCTAATTACCCAAAGCTACAATAAAATATTCTCTTTTTCAATTTTCCTTTCAATAACCTTGTTTATAAACGATTAATTTAGTTAACAGTAAATTATTTAAAAATATAAATTTTATCTACACCAATATCAATATTTTTGCTGAATAATATATTAAAATGGAAACAGTGTAAAGCTTTTCAAGTGTCAATTTATCCTTTTCATTTTCAGTCTTATGATCCATCTATATATTATATTTTACGTTAAAGTTTCCATCACTGAAAAAATTAGCATCAAATCGTAGACTCATTCTGAGAGAAAGAGTATAATTTATTCTATTTTAGAGGAAGAGCAATTTATAAGAAGTAACATTTAATTAAAATACTTATAATATTTGAGAATTATTGTAATGTATAAAAAGCAATAAGTGATCACTGAAAATAACATCTAGTAAGATGTAGTGACATTTATCTTCAAAATAACATCTATAGCTACATTTTCATTTCAATTATTTTCATGCATAAATTTCCCAATTTTTACCTAAACTACCTTAAAATAAAATTTTGCTTAACAAATCTGAAGGCAAAGTCATATTCATGTTGCAGAGAGCATTATGGACTATGTAATACGTATGCGACTCGCAGACGAAAACGGAATCCAGCATGCATTTTTCAACATATTCATGTGATCGATTTGCTTTGTGATTTACATAGAATCGATTTTATTGTTGTAGAACTAGTTAGTTTTACGTATCGAACGAATATTTGCGTGTCCTATTTGCTTGGTTCTTACACGGTAACGCATTTTCTGCAAAACGATCGAAACATTTTTTGAGACTTCCCCCAATCACGCAGTTTTGAAAAGGGATGCATTCTTCGGCTCTGGAGGAAATATTCTTTAACGTTTCAAAATAAATACATCTTGGCTCTTCAAAACCTGTCAGGTAAAAGGAATTGGAGACTATACGACCAATTTTGGGATCAAAAAAAGTTTGTTTTTTGGAAGAACAAAGCAATTTCATATTTCGTGTAGAGATAGTTACGTACTAAAATGAAAAAAATTGGATTGAGATTTGAATGAATGATTATAGAAAAAGACGTAAAAAAAGAAGATGAAGCAGTGTTAAAAGATTATACTTGTAGCCAGGAAAAGATAAAAGTTCAGGGCAAATGAGAAAACAATAGTTTCTCGCAACACTCACTAGTGAAAATTTACAAGAGCATTCTCTTGATCGAAAAACGATACAGATATGAATCCAACTTTCTCGTTTTATTTTTCTAAACTAGTGAGGATTAAAATCCCCAGGTTGGTTTGGAAATTGTTATATTTCTTTGTAAGCTTTCAAAAACTGAGAAAACAATGAGCGCCTCATTGTTGAAATATTTTTTGGTTAAACGTTTACTAAAAGCTGTTTATGAGAATTAGTTTGAGAATCATTCTGGATAAGAAATAGTAAAACAATAACATACAATACTATTTCGTTAGCATAGTATTCTAAGTGAATATTTTTCAATCTAAAACATCCTACTCATATTCTTTAGAAAATTTTCTTTATTCATTCATGCAATTATGTTATGATATGTAAATCCTATGAATGAGAAGCACTTATAGTATCTTATAGGACTACTTCTGCCTAAACCTATGCGCGCTCAACTATCGTAATGAATAGAATTTTAATAAAATAGGTCCGTATACTTTCTTTATTTAAGCAACCGAAAACAATCAAGTCTGAACATTATATTTTAAAGTTAATAAGGTATATTAGTTATGATACTAAAATCATATAGCTGTTCAGTAAGTTAAGTAATTAGAAAACGGGATCACTTTGCTTTCAGCCATGAGATCATGTTCATACGCTATTTTACATTGTGACAAGCAAGCAGAATGATTAGTTAGAAGAATGCCGAAAGTTTTCAACAGAACAAGTACAGTTGTTAGCTTCGTTGAGTTGGATTCATGATTCGAAGGTTTAATCTTCGAATTGCTTTCGTTTTATTCTATTTGTAGGTATCTGAATAATTCAACAACCCGAATAAAAATTAAGTTTCTCTTTTACTGATAAGAAATTCCTCTCAACATATTTTTTAAGCATTCTGTTTATTAATTAAGCCATTTTGTTTTCACTCTTCTACTCGAAAACTAACTTGTCTCTAATAGTTTCTTATTTAATTTTAGAATATCCATCTATTAAAAAAATCGAAGTTAAAATTTCAAAATTAAACTGAATTAATGTCATTTTTTTAAATTATGATTTGAATAAAATTCGATTTTTGACAGATCTCCATCTCCTTGTTCTTGCGAAACAGACTCTTGACAACAAATGGCTAGTTTCAGTTTTTTAACATATGAAAGCAGCTGTCCAGGTCTGAAATACACTGTAATTCCTCAAGATTTGTTACTAGATACCCCTGCATCATATATTTCACAAAGGAAAATGAATTACCGAATTTAATGCTGTACAGAAAAATTTTACATTGAGATAATTTTTGAAGGAAAATGTAGACATGAAAAAGGATTGTTAAGATTTAAGACAGTAAACAAAACTGACTATGAGCAAGCTGTTATATTACTAAACTGCGCTTTACATTATAATTTAAAGATTTTGTACCTCTCTACATAAAAAAACAAGCAAATTGAAAGGGTGATTTTTTCAATGCATATTCTCGAATTCTGTGAATATAACGAAATTCCATTGAAGTTAATTTACTTGAAAATGAGTCTCTGAAAGTAAGTATTTGCTGGCGCCACATACCATTGTTCCTGCTGTTATTTTGTACGTCGGAATTGTCTAAATGTTTTTGATGTAATTCAAATAAGCGGCACTTATTTCTAAAAAACCTAATTATACTCTTGCTCATTTTATAAATGTGAAGGAGGTTCAAATGGCTGTAATAAACTCTCGCGTACTGGATATTGCTTAGAATCCTCTTCATAAAGTTTGCCATTAAATTGGGGAATAACTATCAGATTAAATTGTCATCATATAAATATAGTTGCTGTTATAAAAAGTTAATTGCTTAAATTTATAAAATAAAATACAAATTTAATAAATTATAAAAAGTTCTTTTCTGTCTCCAAAAAATCCATTCCTGACATATAAACATTATAATGCATGCTGTTATTTTTTAGTTTTATTTCATACATTTAGTTTTAATAATTCTGGAAATGGAAATATTGTCGTTTAACAAGCAACACCACCTATCTCAATTTTTTTGAAATTTCAAAGAAGTAGAAAAAACTGAACTTTTAGCAATTAATATAATTATTGTATTAATATATTTATTATATTAATAACGAGTTTTTCTGATTTTTTTTCACATCTGGTAAGAACATGCGGCCTCATGTTCATATCAGATGTGAAAAAGATTCAGAAATATTTGTTACTGGTTGCGAAAATTTCAGTTTTTTCTACCTCTTTGAAATTTCAAAATATTGAGATAGGTGGTGTTGCTTTTTAAGCGACGATATATAACATAATTCATTAATTAAACTAATTTTACACACTAATGCTTCGAAAAATATCCAGATTTTTCAGTTGCATTATCTACGATAGATCAACGAAAAAAATCGCGAAACTCGAAAAACTAGTATCGGACTTCGTAATTTGGTTAATATTTTTTTTTAATAATTTCACTGAATGCAAAATAATTTTAAAGTTTGTAGAAACTTTTAATCGTAAACATACTTTCAGTTTTCTACCGGCTTGCTCAATAATGGCCGAATAACTTTCGATTAGGATTCGAAATTTATTTTTATCTAGGTCTAAATAAGACCTACCTAAACGTTTCACTGAAAATTACTTTTGAAATATGAAAATACGTGATTCTATGAAAGCAACTCCTAAATATCTCTTCATTGTTCTTGAGTTTTTC
Source organism: Araneus ventricosus (assembly GCA_013235015.1). Taxonomy (NCBI): domain Eukaryota; kingdom Metazoa; phylum Arthropoda; class Arachnida; order Araneae; family Araneidae; genus Araneus; species Araneus ventricosus. The sequence goes on along the minus strand of BGPR01000143.1, from coordinate 534,628 downwards.
ATGCATATTGTAAGCATTCTCTTTTCAAGTGTAGTGATAATTTAGTACTAATACTTCTGTTATATAGCTCACTCTCACAAACAAAAGAAAATTCAGGATATTTCTCCTTATTTTTGTCGTTAATAAAATAAGTCGTGTGTATTACATACAACAGTTTAATAAGCACATAGACTTTTCGCAGTTTCTTCAAATTAAAATGGGCAATTTGTCACAAAATCTTGAATCAGTGTCGATGGTAAAAGAATCCAGTCAAATGAAAAGATTATTGTAAGAAATCTTTTTTAAAAAAATAAATTGTATTAAATGCTGCGAGGAGTAATTTTTCCATGCTTAATAACATTTCAAGTCGGCGTTTTCTCTTGCCAGGTATGCATTACTAAATTTTATTCTGCATATCGTTGTTTAAAAATACCAAAAGAAACATTTTGGAGTGAAAATCAAGTTTTGATGAAGTTGCATATCCAAAAGGTGGGGCTGTTAGTTGAACTGAAATCTTCGTAACCCTTTGGGATACCGATTTATCTGAAAACGCTTTTGCATATGGAATCGATTGAATTCGTTAGTACATGGATTAGTATATCAAACCAGTTGTTTTTATGAAAGAGTTCATTTATTTCGCTGATATATATTCTATTCAGACGACATCAGATATAATTATAACCACAATACAAAAATAAAATAAACGAAGAAATAAGATGAAAAGAAATGAATTCAAGGCATTAAAAAATTGCTAATAATTTAAAGGGAGTGATATTTTACTAAGCGAGCATGTATATGCAGTGGTGCTTGGCATTATTTGTACTATCAATTCGTCTCTTTCCTAATTTCATGCATATGCACTTTTTGTACGATATTCTCCGGATTTAAGAAATATTCTCTGGAAAAGGTACCCAAATTTTGTCTACAAACGAAGCGGTGTACCGCTATCTGAAGGACGTCCTAGGCAATTATAATTTCTGATATCCCTTTGCATTTCCTGACATTTTCTTATATCCTTTAAACATTTTCTCTTAACAATGAAAATATCCATATTAAATATTGTCTCATTTCGAACGGCGAGGTATGGGCTCGTCATTAACTTAACAAACTTAATTGAAACAAGTGATGTCAACCGTCGAGTTCACCCGCGAGGTTAATGCAGTGCGTTGAAAAATTGGAAATTTACATATTCTGACAGCCTGTGAATTAAATAGGCGTCGCCGCAGCAAATGCGTACTTAGTAGACAATTATTTGTCCTTAAAGGAGAAAATAGTGAAATCTGTACATATTGATTTTTTTTACATTTCTCTGCAAGCCACATTCTCGTTACAAAAAGTAATAACAGGAAAGGCGAAACAGAGTTTGTCTATGATATTTTAAGAGCTACCCAGATTAAGCTTGTTTTTTTTAAACATAATAGCTCGTTTTGAAGCTATACGAGGGCTACTTGGCTTGGGGATGTATCTCATAATTGTGAACTGTATTCAAGGGACGAGAACGATGTATTGAGCCGACACTCCACTGTTCAAACTTCCACACTATATCAATGTGATGGCGTTTGACCAAAGACTAGACTGAATGCACCGTCTCCGTACAATGGCGGATCTTGGATGAAATCGAGCTTCTAATCCATGATCTCTGAAAATGATCGTTGACCGTGATTCTCTCAGCAAATCATTGTGGTAGTTACATTAGTTGCTTTAGTCAGTCTCGGCTTTCGAATAGGAGAAACGCAGGTACGAGACCCGATCCTGCAGAAGATCCACCGTGTATGTGAGTCTGCTGCACGTCAATTCTGAAGTTGAGGGTCAAATATCCTCACGTTGAAAGTTTGGAGAATGGTGTGATGGTCCAGGTGTCTTTTTCTTCATCTGATTCAAGAGTTCACGGTTCAAAAGTACGAAGTCAAGTAGTTTCAAATCGAGAAGTTAATATAACTAAACTTAATTAAGACTGATCTAAGGTTAGGCAGTAAGAGAGCCTTTGTTTAGAAAATCAAAAAATGAATTCAACTTTATAATAGCTTTCCCCATTGTTCTTTCATTTATATTTTTTCATAGATGATCAAAAGTGTTTAAAAATGTGAATTTCGCTTTATTTGCAAATACAAATTGAATTTTAAATAATGCTTCAGAGTGTGTTTAAAAGTGCATACTTACTGTTCTTTTTATACAATAGAATTTCCACCTGCATTTGATCGTGATTTTCCAGACTGTGTTCCACTTTCATGATACTGGATCGATCTGTGAGTTCTCCATACATAAAAGCGCAGCGGCAAGACTTTTGCATCACCTCGGCTCGGTTGAAACCTGAGATTTTGCAAAAAGACTCGGAGCAGTAGACGATGGGGAAGTCAACGATCTGGGCGTTGGCCAGTAAAAAACTGCAGTCAGCTGCAATAGAAAGAAAGAAAGAACGTAATGACAGTCGATCGAACCAGCCATTTAATATTTAGGACGTGTAACATGTAATGGAAAACTTTTCCAAATCGTCAGAGTTATGGATGCCACGTTTAAGCTAAATTCCTGTCATTTTCGAAATCTCGAGGGAGTGCTTATGGCAAATAAACAATAAAAAGAAGCAACTTGTGAAACAAAAGGGAATTCTCTGTAGCTTCTAGAGCGAATTTCACTTTTATTCCATATATATGCAGCTGAAATATCACGGGCTGTTACTGAAATTTCTGTTGTTTTTTAAATATATAAGTTTAAGAAATAGCCATGCACAGGATATGTTTTTGTCCAAAAGCAGATGCTCTTTATTTCATTGCATTTTCAGTTAAATAGCTAGCTACATATAATGCAGAGTATGTATGATTCAGTCGCATTATATTAACACACTACACTATAGAGTAGTTCATACTTTCATCATATCATTTTGCCTTTTTAGGTTAATTCTGAATAATTTAATAATCAATAAAATAATTTATTTATTGCAATTTTGATAGAAAGTTAATATTAAGTTAAAGGAAAGTTAAGGAATTATTTAATGAAGAAATTTTATTTTAACGAAAGGTGTGTTTGTAATTAATTAATTCTAATTAAAAATTAAGATCAAAATTAATTAACTTTGATGTTTTTCAATACTCTTACACTTATTTGCATCGATTTACACAATTGTGGTTGAAAAATAAAAATCGTGTATTGTGGAGTTAATTGAAGAAGAATTTTTTTTCAATTACAGAATTTCAGTTTCTGAGGTTATTAATATTCAAAATTTATTCCTTACTTTTCTCCGTGGCACTTTTGCCACTTACTTACACATATGTACCTTTACTTCAAATACTTATATGCTTTGAATTGATATCACACCTCAACTAATCAAAGGATTGACGAATCACTCTAATGATAGAAAAAGGAAAATATAGAGAGTGTCGCAAAAACTGTATTTTCACTTCGAAAACTCATTACATAAGCTATACAAGAAAAATAAATTGCATAAATCAAAGTTTCAAAATTTAAATTCATGCTCAGTTAATTTAAATTTCACACTCAATTCAACTGGTCTGTTATATCAGTAGCACGTGGGCGATAATGTTCAACATTTGGAACACTTGCGATAACTGGAACGATTCTACTTTCAAGTTAAGTAATTTCAGCTATAAACATTTGCATTAATTTAATCATTTATACAATAGTTATTCATAGAAAGCATGCATTTTTGTTACACTCTTTGGTTCCGCTTCAGATTTAAATTATAGTGCCTTAATATTCACAGCTCACACATTTAACACAATTCTAGTTTGGTGATAAATTCAAAACAGAATCTTAGTTTCAAGAAATTAAATAAAAAATTTCAAAATTACTAGAACAGTAAATGTGTTCGTAATTCAAACAAAAAAGCGAGACATGTATGATGTTAGTTTGTTTTTGACAAATATGCATTGGCAGTTATTGTTATGACAAATTTGCTTGTTAGTTTTGACAAATATGCATTGGCAGTTATTGTTATGACAAATTTGCTTGTTAGTTTTGACAAATATGAAACTAATGCGTGTTATTGTAAATAATATCATGTATTAATATTAGAACTACGGAAATGCGAAATAAATTTTGAAGAATTTTTTGGAAAAGATATAAAAAAATAACTGCAAATCTTTGGATACCTTGATAAAAAAAACTTTTGGAGAAGAATTTGATCGAAAGATTTCAAATCTAAAATGCAAATGAATGTTTGAGTTTATATTGTCATTTCTTCCTCGGAAAGGGTTGCACAAGTCCTGCTCGGCTAGCAAATACCTTTTCAACCAGCAATAACTAATGAATCAGCTGAGGTCTCATAAACGAGTAACAAAATCCGAAGATGCCATCTCGCAAATATTTCTCTTATGTGTCAAAATTTACTTCTCATCAGCAATTTAATTAATGCCTAGCATTTTTATGATACATAATTAACTTTGTTAGCTATTCAATAACTCTGTTAAAATTCTAAATTCTTTTGACTTTTGAATTAATATTTATGTCTTAGTAACTTTTCAACTGTTACCAAAAAGAAGCAAACTTCTGAATTATTTTTATTAAAAAAGGACAGCAGATTTTATATACGTTTTGTACTTCTTTCTTTCTCTCAGGTGAAGTTACTATTGTTTATAAATTAATCGCTTTATTTTTTGGTATGAACTCAAAAAGACATAAAACCATCATAAAAATCTAAAATTTCAAGCGTGAGAACTACCATTTCCGAAAGATCCTTTATTTAGACCTTCATTTTCAAAATGAAAACCTACGGTTTTTCAGTTTTTATAAAACAATCGAGTAGAAAAAAACATCTTGTGATTACAAGATGAGAAAAATTTAAGTACAATTTTGAAGTTGAAATTATCAAATTTATAAACTTTTAATGTTTTAAAAGCTGTCCTTTATTCAAACAGTTTTTAACAAATTCGAGACGAATCTTCTAACTAAATAGAAACGAATAACATACAGGGTGTGTAATAATCCTGAGCTTGCATTATCAGTTAGCAGTCAGGAATCATTTGTAGAAGTAAGTAGAAAGAAGTCTATTTGGTGCATGGAAAATAAAATTTCTGTTGGTTTCATGATAGAGTTCAACATGAGCAATTTACAGCTAGAACAGTCTGGAACACACAAAAAAAAATGAGAAGCAGAGATGAAATTGATGGTTTTTTGCTTCAAAAAAATCGAAATGAATGTGGAGTTTAGCGACAATCATGTGGAATGTGTGGATAGCAAAAATATAAATATAGCAACAAGCGATAATGGATTGGGGTGAAATAGGTAATAAAGTGAGTGCAGAATTCGTACTAAACTGAAATTAATGAGAGTGAAATTCTATAGAGTGAAGGCATTGGAGGATTGACATATGACAGTGATTTCGAAAAAATATTTTTGAGGGAAACTCAATTCTCAGGAAGCTGAAAAATGAAGAGATCTGTATCCAACTGTTATTCTTCATAATTTATGTGTAGCTTTTTCTTATTCTTACATTGAAATTTGACCGTCTGAACTCCAATAGGATTATATCTCTCAAAAATTTTCAAAGCTCTATTGCAAGCAGTTTCTATATTTAGTTTTGTTCTAAATTGTCCCATTCAGTAATATAACACTGCACCAATTCACAACCAATATTTAATTGAATATCCTTAGTTTTCTTCCATTTACATACCTTTTACAGCAATTTTTATGTTTCTTAGTGAAATTTAAAGAATAAAATATGATTATTTTTCATGCACTTATCATTTTTATTTATTTTCTTACTTAACTCGTTGGTTTGCTTATGAATTATATAGCACTATTCGGAGCACTTCGCCCATTATTGAATATATTTTTTATTTATACTGACGGGTCTTATTATCCCAGTATTGACAAAAGACATTTTGTTCAGTCTTTCTTAATATTCTATTTATATTCTATTCTTAAATTTTTGTTAATAATATTTTTAAAAATTTCCTGAAATTCGGGTTGGGTAATAGTAATTTTTGAAATAGTCTTTTTTAACAATTTAAGAAATTTTTCTCATTTTAATGGGAATTGCATATGTGGATTGCAGTTACCTGCTAGTAATTGAAATAGGTTTAAAGACTCAATTACAAGCATGACATACCTATTATTTTATATGCATAAAAGTTAATACGAGTAATTAATATAAAACATTTTTTCTTGTTAAAATATTCATAAAAACAAAAAACAATTCTTTGTCTCGAAAGGGTCAACTGCCGATACAGCTTAGAAATGTTAGCTTAGACAACAACAGAAAACTGTCACCACTATCTTCAGTTCAACAAAAAACAATTTCAAAATGCGCAGCAAAATTGGGGACTGCAGTTTTTCGTAATATCTTTTATGATTTTGGCTCAAATAATATTCTCTTTACTTACAACTGACGAGAAATTCAAATTTATAAAAGGTAAAAATAGCAAAACAGTTAATGTGAGGTTTCCTCCAGCAACATAATTAAATGAATAACTATTTAATAACGGGCTGCTTTACGGAAAGATATATTCACCTAATATTAAAAGTTCTCATTGATTCAGCACATGAATCCAAATTTTTAGCAGATTAGAAAAAAAGCTGATTTCTTTTACATTTCATAAACAATATTCCATCTTTAAATAACTGAGGAGGATGACCAGAACAAATGACTTAAGATACAAAAGGAGAAATCCCATTAATTTTTTAATGGTATTCTGGAGTTTAAAAGTAGTTCAGAATTTTTCATAGCTAAAAAAAAGCGAAAATTCATTTTGTATTGTTAAAAATTGTTTAAATATTTCCTTCCTTAAAACCTTCTAGACCACCCCCTTTTCTTTTTTTAGACTAAATATTGATTTTCTTTGTTTATGAACAACAGGATTTTCAAAACCCTGTCATAGAGAATTATTGCAGCCATTTAAAGCATTTACTCAACGGTTTTAATTAAAAGCATTCAAAATAAATGCGAATGCTCATAAACGCTTTCACTATTTTCTGTCTTAGTTTTACTGAGAAAAATAAAAGGTAATTAAGTATATTACGAACGTCGAAAAGGGTTTCTTCACATTTCTGAAAACTGTTTTTATTTATCTTCAGAAAAAGTGTAAATTTCCTCAATCATAAATTCTGCAGCTGTTTTCCTCAACTCATTCTTAAATAATGAAAGTAGTTTTTCTTTAAATTATTGGAAAATAGAAAGTGTTTTAAGAAGATATTGTGGACTCGCTAATGAAAATTTCTCTCCATGATGCAGTTCATGTACTCGTAGCTATTAATTATCTGGCGTACACTTGAAGATTAAGTTCTAGAACCAAAATATCGAAACTTTGTCACAACTTATTAACTTGTTGAAAGCATTGTAACTACTAGTATGATGAAAAAATATGAAATCATATGCTAAAATTTAAACATATATATTTATTGATATGCTTATTAATCTTTTTAAATTCTTTCTTCTGTTAATGAAAAGAGTTTACAAGCTTCGAATAATTCAATATCGTTTATTTGATATGAATTTTATTACCTCATTTATAGGTAAAAACGGAGAAAATATAAGGATGAAGAGAATTTTATTTCTTTTGAATTTTATTGTAATTTATTTGCATTATAATAAGCTCTTGTTCTCCTGCAAATTATGCAAGGATCTCCTACAAATAAACCCCATCATTATGAACTGCGGCGACAACAACTGCACCCAACAATTAAGGCAAATCTTTCTCGGGTTTAAACAGTCTCGCGAAGTGCTTTAAATCGTTCCTTTGGTTTGCTTGCGACGGAGGCCTACAGAGGAGAATCAAATATCGTGTGGAATAGCCCCACAGTTGATTATTCCTTTTTATGTCTACATATCATGCAGTATGCTGAAGTTTTCTCTAACATAGAAAATACGTTTTCGCTGGTCATTACGAATCGGTATGAGAGAATTAACCCTTTGAGGTTGATGCCGCCACAGTGGCGGCATTCGCAAGTCGTCATTTTTTTTAAACCCACACCGACCAGGCTACCCAAACGGTGGGCTGGTCGGTGTGGGCCTAAAACAAAACAAAAAAAGCTTATTTATATTTAACTAGCCACCTTCGGCGACCAGCTTGACCGCCGGAAATAAAATTTCAACTGAATCTCTTATGCATAATTTCATATTCATATTTCCCTTAACAAAGTAGTTTTAAACTTCAGATTGCTATAGACATTTAACCTGCGTTCTTTTCGTAGCCTTGCACTTGTTCTGTTCCTTGTCCATATTAACGTAAAATGCGCATTTGATTTCAACATTAAATTGGCGCGGCACATTTTGCTTCCAACAGCATGCTAATTGGCTTAAAACACGCTGATACAAAGAATTAAAACATAGCAACGTTAATCTTTTAGTTCACTGGATTATTTCATTATATACCTACTATCTTGATTACTTCCTTTACAGATTTCACAAAAAAATTGATCAAATAAAAGAAGAAAGTAAAATCCAGTTAGATATCACAGGCCTGGAAAAAAAATACTTTTTGAAAATTGTTTTAATTTTGATGACTGATTTTGATGTTATTTTTAGTGCTGATTCTAAAAATGAAATCCATTCATTTCTATCAGGTAAGGATTTTTTACAAAGTGATTGCATATTTTGAAGGAAACAGTTGAAATTGCGAAATTTTGACATTTCATTTAAATTTCATTAATTCATAAATCCATATAAATTGCATTTGTATCCTAGTTCAAGTAATTGTTAAGTATAGGTAGGAAGTTTCAAGTCCTTATAGTAACGCTTTTTCTTTATCTCAAAAGTTCTTTTGTCACTTTTCCGCTTGTGAACTTTGCAGGGATCGTCTCTTTGTAGCATCCAGCAGTAGTCGGCTGTCATGCTGACATTCCATTTTCCTTGATATCGCCTCTCCATTTCCTTTATATCTTGGTGAACTATTTTGCCTTGTTCCTCACTAACTGCACCTAAATTTTCAGGAAAATAGCCCAGGTGTGAATCGAGAAAATGAACTTTTAAGCTCATACTACAGCCTAACATCTTGCAATTTTTAGATAGATTTAATTTCTACAATAGATTTGTAGTTTGGGTCCTTTTTGCTTCCAAGAAAGCTAGTAATAACTAGTTTGAAAAATTACCAGGCTTTTCTTTCGTTTGTTTCCATTTTGGTCTCAAAATTTTCACCTTTCATCATTTTCCTGATGTCTGGTCCTACAAGCACACCTTCCTTCAGTTTTGCTTCACAAATGTGTTTGAAGCATTCACCTTCTTTTGGTAAAGCCTTGAAAAATTGTTTCATAAGACCTAATTTTATGTGAAGCGGTGGAAGTAACACTTTTTTTGGCAAGTAGGAGAGGTATCCGGTTTCAACTGGTTTCCTCTGTCTTTAATATTGTGTTTAATAGGCAATTTACCGATTCAGAGGAATATTCTGGATTGAAATTGTTTCTTCTTTCCTGTTTGGTAGTTTAATCCACCAATTTACTATTTTAAGTCCATAAATACGTTTATCGAACTCATATAAATAATACTTTTTTGGTCCGAAATATACTAAATTAGTAAAAAATAGATTGCGATTTGTGATGAAACTGTACGTGATGGAGCATCCAAAAAACTATAAAAAACACCACTTGCTTTACCGACAATTTATTGTCTTGCAGCGCTGAATCCCCAGTTGTGCTCTAGAAGTGTCAGGAAAATCCTGGCATGTGTATAATCGAGCGATGCTCTGCGCGGATCAGCTAGTAAATAAATATGATGTTAAATGCTAATCAAGAACTTGTAGCATTTACTATCAGTTTGAAACAATGAAATACTTCAGATGTTATTAATAATTATTAAATATTATTTGTTAACCATTTCATATACCCTAATTCGCTTAGATTCTCATAACATAGATACATAGAAGTTCTGCCATTTATTATGAGTATTTGAAGGGGATACTTGGTTTTATATTAAAATATAAATTAATTCCAAGACAAAAGGCGAAATTTTATATCGATATCTCATTTAGCCTGCAAAATGAAAATCAATGATTATATGCATACGATGCCGTACAGAAATCTATTAAATCGTTTTGACTTTGAGCATCAGTAGTTGAAGCCAAATGAAAATAAACTTCAAGAAGATTCTTTTGCATGCTACAAGGCCGAATTCTTGGGTTTGTAAATGACAGAAAAATAGAGAACTTGAGAATGAATTTTATACCTTATAAAGCAGTTTTATTTAACTTGACTCTGCTCATATTTATAAAAATCCCAGATAACAATGTTTGTAGCAAGTTTGATTTGACTTGTCATGGCAAAATTTGACGCGTCAAACTTGAAACGAACTTTGTAGCAAGTTCGCTGTGACAAATTAGCGCCACCTCGCTTGGTAAATCAAACTTGCAGCAAGTATGCAAAACAAGCTTCCTGCAAAGACAGCACAAAGAGATAATTATCTTTGTCTCTCGTTTTAAAAAAAACATCCGATTTTAAATAGCATCACTTCCAATCGTCCTTCTTTATTAATCTGAATAAACTTCAATGATAATTTGTAAAAAATCTCTAACTTTTTTATAAAAAAAAATTTGAAACATTTTCCATCTTTTTTTTACTAAATATAATACTGCACTATAAAAGAAAACTATACTGTGTTCTTTTTTTCTTAATGTTGAAATTTTAGCGTTTATAAAAAACAAAATTAAACCCAAAACAATGCGTCAAAGTTTGTTGAAAAATAAACTTATGCATTTTGTCCCATTTTAACTGCAATTATTTTGAATTTAATTTCATAATTTATTCTACTAGCAAACGTTGTTATTAGCTAAAATCGGTCTCTTGACTCTCAAATCATATTCTCAACTCAAAATTTAATGGAATCGAGAAAAAAAGTTTTAAAAAAATAAATCGTATACGAATCGAAGCGACCGATGTATTAGCGAAATCTATCTTCTCCTGTCGTAGCCGAACTTGTCTAGTGGTATCGACCTCTGTCTACTAATCGGTAGGTCGCGAGTCTCATCCCGGGTTGTGCCTGGTACTCTTGTTTTGCCATTAAGTTTGCAATGAGTTTGCACGACAAGCTTGTGGCAAACTGCTGCAAGTTCGTTTCATGGTGACTCTCCCGAAGCTTTCGTTAATCTCTGAGTTGCATTGCTGCTGCAAGTTTAATTTTGCTCATGACAAATTTGTGGTGCACTTGCACTCTTTGTCATGACAAATCTGTGGCAAGTTTTGTTGCAAACTAAAAATTGCTATCTGGATGGAATTCTGTAACGATTTTTTTTACTCGCTTTGATGTGCTGGAGAGTTTGAAATTTTATTACATTACTGAAATTTTGTGTTCTCGAAGGCAATGTAATTAATATTTTGAGAACTTAATTATCAATAATAATTATTTAAATCAAATTTTGATCTTCTATACCAGTGAAAAATGCCCAATACTGAATGTGATAAATGATATCTAGATTAAAAGCAGAAACTATAACTAAATTTCAAAAAAATTTGCTGTTAGTACACTGGATGAAAGTGTGATTTCAAAACTGCTTTAATTAAATTCAGTTTTGTTCAATGGAGGTCCCGGTTTTCTTGAATTAATACGTGAGGCTAATGGACTACCAAAAAATTTAAATATCCTTTTGAGTCATTGGCCCCACGGCAAAATGATATCTGAGCCTAAAGCTCACTTTCCCAAATTGCACAACTTCAGTATGTGAAACTGGATCGTACTTCTTTTTGAAATAAAAGTGTTCAGTAAGCATATTTATCAAAACACTACATGCATATCACAATTAAGATTTTACATTGTGGAAAATTTTGTGTTAGGAATGAATAATCCTGATGTTATATATAAATACGAACTAAATATTTTGACACGTTAGCGGACGTGGAATGGTTTAGATATGAGTCGCTACAGCATTCAGATTTATATAAGCCTTCATTACTATCATGAATTCTATACAGCTTTAATTTTTGAAATATTTATATTTTATAGTCATATAACCCTGGTTGATTGAAAACTTTCCTCTTCGTTTTGTCTTTTTCTTTCTATTGTTCGTAGTATTAAGACAGAGCATTTCCGAAATGCTCGATATAATGTTTTGAGGCTTTATTTTTATTTTATAGATTTACATCCAGCTGAACAAAAGTTTATATAAATTCATGCAAATATATTTTGAGATAAGTTTTGCTTATAATTAAAACTAAAATAGCGCCAAATTCTTTCACTTTGTTTCTTAGAGATTATTTTCACTAGATAAAGAAAGTAAATAGATTTATCAGGAAAAAAATAATAAAAATATGCATCTGTAACTTGTATAGGAAACGAAACAAAATCCTTTTGCATTTTTTGATTTTCAGGTGTGATTGTTATCATTAGTGTTACCATTGCAAGCATATTTTATTTTAACGTTTCAAAACTATATATGTTTTGGTGTGGCAAACACAGAGAAAATGGGATGGAAATATTTGCATAATTTATATGCATTTGTTGGGAAAAAAGCCCTGCATGCTACTGATTTGACATCTACATTGAAAATTCCATTTCGATTACCTATATAAAAAAGGATCATTCCATCGTGTAGAAATCTTAAAATACTACAATTAAATTCCTTTGAAGTTATTTTGACTTAAAATGCTTTAGTAATAATTAGGAATCATCCCAGATTCTTACAAATTAAACTAAATTGTAAGCTAAGTAGAAAATATTTTCTTCTTTACAACTGCCATACATAGTGCTTATTCAAAAAACCCTAAAGAAGAAATTAATGAAAATTTAAAAGCATATTGAAAATCTGCAATGGAAAAGATTAAATTGTTTTACCAAACGGCAACATTATACAAAGAAAGATTCCGCCACAAGAAAAATCATTTCACAAGCTAGTGTACTTTCTTGAATTTTCCTAAAAGTACAATCAATTCAAAAAATGTTTTTCTGTTACGTTATTTTTTATTTTTTTAAGTTGCTTGATCAAAACAATGGTTTACAGCACGTAGCGGTGTGGCAACATGGATCATTTGAAACCTTTCTGGACAATGCTATTGCTTTCCCCTTAAAGTTCCCTGAGAAAGATAGATTTATGATTTTATCCTTGTACAATTCCTGCTTACTTGATCGTTTTCTTCTCTCTATTTTTGTAGGTCTTCTAAGGATACGAAATTATCTCCTTATCCCCTGGTCGGGTGGAAATGACAGCTCATTTCCAATGGTTTGGTGGCTTGAAAAAAACAATATTGCATCGTCTTCTTTTCTTTTGCTTAGTTCTTCAATTTGGTGAAATCTTTGTCGAAGAAAACATCGGATGTAGAGTGCTGATGTGTGAAAGTGATTTTCACAAAGAAGTGTGATATTTTTTTAACGAAAAGGTGGCAAAAGCATCTCAAGGACTAATCTACACTTCAAGACTCCTTAATCTCACCATTTCTCATGCCATGCCATTTCCTCAAGAACAGATAATCCAGAGATTTCCTCATTTTAGAGTGTGCTAAAATGTTCTCTTAGCGAGAAAAAGATCGAATTGTTTTGAGGCAGTAACAGTTTTTTGATGCGTCTGATAACTTTAGATAATCTGCATTTTTAGCGATCTATGATGGGCGCTATTTCGAAACCTAATTAGTTTTTTTATTTAAGATTTATTCAGAAAAGGATTGGTTGAAATTATTTTATAAATCTTTTTTTGTATTCTTAAATCATATGGAAGTTTTTGAAATTTTTGTAAAAATAAACTCAAGAATTTTAAGTTGAGATTATCAATTTATTGATGCCCCCATATATTTAAAGAGATTTTGTTTAAGGTCAGATACAGTATGTTAATTTGAATTAAATTAGTTCAAAGCCACTATAAAGACCCTATACTAAATAAGCAAATACTAAAATGTGTTACCAACTTTGCGCTTTGAAGAGGGAGGTACAATATTTATTATCGTTTAAAAATGCAGCCCTTAAACAAGAATGTTGGGTATTCAAAAACAAGCAGCTCTAACTGAAAGCATACAAAAGAATCAAGATCTCTTAACGCCTAATGCCGCATGCGAATATACTACGAAAGAGAAAGAAGATACTAAAACTTTAATAGATCGAATATGTTTACACTTCAAAACCAAAGCTTCAAGGTCTGCCGAGAAGGACTGATATATTGTATGATATCATGAATATATTATCCCCTAATTATTTTCTGTTATATCAAGTCCTGTACACAGTAAAAATATTCAGAGTTATTGTACGAACAGGCAATATTCGCGTATTTTAGTGTAAATATTGTACAATATCATTTAATCATTACATAATTGTACAAATGGGGAACATGATAGGCTACCCTGGGGGTATTACACAATTGCACCGCTTATATTCCTTCGAATGCATGAATGTAATAATTACCATATGCGTAACGGCAAATGCGGACTCGATGGAAAGAACCAAGAAAAAGCACCTGTTCTCTTTAAATTTGCACATACTACAAATTCTTACTTCCACTCTCTTGTTAAAGCAAGTAATCTCAGAAATAATTTATATAAAAATAAAACAAATAAATTAAATCGTTACCTGAATCAGAAGTAAATTCCTTCCTTTTCAAAATCACTTTTTGTCTACAGAACTACAATCTAGTCCACCGTGCGAGTGTATTGATGTAAAATGGGATGAAATTGAGATTTATGGCTTAAAGATTCAATAAGAATTACCATTATTCTTTGATGTTGATATATTGATATTTTGCTCATGATTATATAAAATATTTTAACTTAATAATATTGAGCTTTTTGGCTATATTTTTTATTCATATTTAAAACATTGATTCCATAGAATTTATGGCTAAAAATGAGTTATTAGAAAGATTTTTTTAAAATATTGATCTAATGAAAAAGAAATTAACAGAAGTATGGTAATAAAGAAAATCGATACTTTAACAAAGAGATACAAAAAGCAAGAAATCTGGTGAAAAATTGATTTAAAACTGGTGAATATTTTAATGGTAGGAATGACGTAACGCACGAAGGAGACAAGTTGAATCTAATTCCATTTTATTTTTAAACTACAAGCCCATATTCATGAAGATTGATAATTTACTCAGGTTAGAATTTTAGATGTTCTTACTCGAACTAAGTTTGAAAACTAGATTTGATTAATCGCTGCTAACTAAGACTTATAAAAAATTAGTTTTGAAGAATAGGTTGCTAGATTTTAGACAACATCAACTGGAAATTATAAACGCGGAATTAAAAACTCTGATTCTAACTTGCTGAAAAAAGTATAACCTTGGCTTTATCAGTAACAGTTCAAAAAGTCTTCACAGTAAGGTTCCCAAAAAAATATTTCATGAGCAGAAGACTGCGTCGAGCATAATTGATGCTGGCACGTTGTTGTGCTTCTGAAACTACGAGGCAGAGGCACTGAAATCAAGCTGGAGATTAGTAGCATGGAAACAAGGATGGATCTAGAAACGCGATGCTGAAATCATGCGAAGGTTAGTTCACGGTAACTCATATTTCATGAAGCTGATTCGGAAGAGTCGAGGGAGTGAACTGTTTGAGTGTGATTGTCGACGTCTTCTAACGGAAGTAATGGTCCCTGCCAGAAAGAGATCGCAAAACGCTAATCAGATTGAGAGCAGTTAGGAATATGTTTTAGAAGTTTAGAAACTCCAGACTGCGTTAGAAATATGAGTTTCTTTTAGTTACTTTATGAACAAAAAATGGGCTTCTGTAACTGTGGTTGTAGACGAGACAAAAGGAGCAGACTTTCGGAAAAAACAATTTTTTAAATTTAGCTTGTAAAAGTAAGATAAATAAAAGTTCAAAGCTGGTTTTTAGGTTTCTGTCGTCCTGATTAAGTGAACAAGGAAATTATAATCTAGAATCGTGATTTTGCAAATTCTTGACGAAAATGGAATTAATAAAAGATGCCTAAGTAAAAATATTATTTATAGCATTAATACACTTAAAATTATAATAAACTGCATAAAATAAAAAACTGCTGATTTTCATCCTGTATAAGAACACGATTTGTATGAAAGAGGAAGAGGCTGAGTATTATAAAATAACTAGCCAATAATATTCTCATTGTAAACGTGAACATATATCCTTTAGTTGTAAAATTGTGCAAGAGAATTGATCCCTATATCGTTAAACGCACAATTTTTTTATTTTCCTATAGCTCAGAAATGAAATATTACGTAAAACGTAAAGGCCTTCAACTAATATCATATAGTTTCCTATACTATTTTTGAGAGTAATTTTCCATTCAAACATAAAAATTGTTTTAAGATTTTAGTTTTCCACTCTAAATATTTTAAATTTTAAAAACAAGAATCAGAATTTAATATCAGATAATCTGATTTTCGTATTCTAGTTTTGACGAATGGAAAAAATTATTTGAAAAATCATCTAAAGAAATCGAACAAATTTTAAACGTAAAGGAATTTCATTTAAATTGTAGATCAAAATTCAGTAGTCCAGTGGATAAAAATAAAGCAATGCTGGAGGTTGAGAGCCTTGAGCTCGTGCCGACGAAAAAACATGCGTTGGCGCGAGCATAAATCGAATATTCCGGTTAACTGCGACGGAAATCATGCTCTGCTTATTCAGTAAAATATCGGTCTTTCACTCGAGAAATGTCATTGAACGTAAAACTGACAGAAAAATACACATCAAAACAAAAACTTTTAAACATATTTAATGAAGGACTTTTGTTAAACTTTTCTAGCTTTTTTAAGCAATTATTAAACATAATTAAAATTCTTGCCAACAATGACTACAGGATCCAGTTCTATCATCCTAATAATATTAACTCTTTATTGTCCAAGTTCATTTTCTGCAGTAAATGATCAGTAAAGAGCTATTTCGCAACAACTTTATGATCTTGCCAGTTGTTTCAGCACCTGAATATGCCAAAGAGATAATCATCTTTTGAAAAAATGTAATCTAAAACGGATACATTTCAACTAGTTCAGTTTTTTTTACTATCTAGGATGGACACTGACATGATAACGCAGTTGAAAAATCAAAAACGATTGCATCTTTTAAAAAAATGGTTTAATTTATTTTCAAATGATTTATCCAGGAATCTAGTTCTGACAAGGTCATAATTAAGTTCTACATTTAAACAAAATTATGTAAGCAGTAACTAAAACGTAATAAAATTATGTAGAGAAGATTTGATAAAAAGCAGATTTCGTAAATGAAAGAAATTCAGGTTATCTTTTTTATGCATTTTAATAACTCATTTTAGGATAAAAGAATTTCTGTATATAAGAGCAGAAAACACCGCGTATTCATCTCATCCCGTAGAAAACAATATGGTCTCTACATATAAATATAAGCGAAACCAAAGTTAGTCAAGAAAAGTCGGAGTGTTCATATTGATGAACCTTAGATCTTAATGCTCAAACATGTGCCTGTTGTTTATGTATAAGATGCATGTTGAAGTTTTTTTTCTTGTGATGGAAGCAACGGCTAGGAAGAATGGTGTCTGAATTTGGTTTGTTACTCTAGTATTCACTGATAACCGTTTTTCTAATGAACAAATTTTCTCAAAGTATGATTTGTGAATATCATTTGTTTGGCGCAGTATGGTGTATGAGCTCTTTTTCGCATTAAAGCCAAACAGCACAACAAAATAACTCTACCAAATATAGAGTTAAAATAAAAAAATATAGAGAATAGAAATTTACGGCCTTTCCTTACATTCAAGCTAGAAATCGACTATCCCCAACTATAACTGGATTTGCCTTTGCTTCACTAATTTGCAGATAGAAACTCATTGTTGCGATTTATAAGAGGAGAGTAATATTGCTGCTGCATCATCGGGAGATTTCTGCCTGATGAGCAAATACATGATTTATTCTTGTCTGATTCATATGTTATTTCTAAGCACAACTTTTAAATAAAGGAGTTTTAAATATAGAAGCTGGATAGCTAAATCTATTAAGATGCGTTTCTTCTCAAAAAAATGAGATTATGCAACTCTTTCCCTAAGAAATTAGTTATACTTACCTCCCTTTTTTTCAAGCAACCTTGAGTGGTTTTTTGAGATGCACCTTGTAAATTTGAACTCGATCGGATGACGAAGATGATCCTGAGATGAGCATCCCCTCTCAAACTTCCTACCACACCAACGGAGGACGTTTAGCCGCCTTTTATGATTAACGGCAACAGACCCAATACACGATGGATCTTCAGTGCAATAGGATTTCAACTGGAAACCTCCGGCCCCAAAGCCGAAACTTCACAATTGAGCCACGCAGCCCCCAAAGGAATAATAAAGAAATGGATGGAGTGAGAAAAGTGAAAAGTATCATTCACTTGATATACAGAGTCAAATACGCAGCACCAATTTAATTGAAATTCACTCGTTCCTTGCTGCGGGAAAAAGGACGCGACGTTACAGGCACCTGCAAGACAACGTCGCAGGAATGCTGCAATGTTAAGAGCTGTCTCATTTGTCACATGAGTAGCGACATCACATGAAATAACCCATAGTTTAAAAGACTACTCACCTAACGATTCTGCATAGTGTTTTCTCCACACACTAACTAGCAATGAAAACAGTGAAAAACGTAAAGCTGTGAACCTGTAAGTTATAATTGCCTGATGAGAATGTGAAGTTTCTAAAAGTTTCCAGTTTCCACAGGGCTTATCTTTTTTAGACAGAAAAAGCAGTTTCACAGGACAGTTAAGAGAGTCCAAACCTATTTAACTTATTCTACATTGGAATGAGAAATGCCCAACTCTACATGCTGCTTTCACTCTTTGCATATACACAATACTGAAGCTAAAATTAAAATAGAAAGCACTAGTTCTTTAGAATTAAAATCTGTTTTAGTACATTGGAGTGATAATGCATTCTTATTTTAATTTTAATAAAATTACTCCAAGACTGAAACGAAAAGATCCTGTACAAAAAACTTGAAATTACTTAACCTGATGCTTCACAGGATTTCGTTATAAGCATAATAGGATATTAGATCCTTCTCTTAGCTTTCGAAATGAGAAAACTCAAGCAGGCATTTTGAAGATACATATTAGATTTACAAAAGCAATCGCTTTAACACTTCTTCAGTTCATTAAATGACTCTGTAGATCTGCATTTTAGGGTTCTCTTTTTAACTTTCTATTAATAGAGTAATGAGAACCTCGAGTTGCTTACAGATTTCTATAGGTATTTAACTTCCAGAGATGGAATAAACACATTACTTGTATATTAGAACGCTTTGTAAAGCACTGATGAAAATGAAGTAAATTTTCTTTTTTAAAAAATGAAATGAATTAATTCATAATCATCACAAACAAACGCTAGCCAGCTTTGCAAAAAAAAAATACGATTTCAAATTTATGATAATTGAGTTATAAGATTTCCATATTAATTTTAAAAAAATCATTTCTAACCATTATGATCATTAATTTTAAATATTCAGCCATTCTTTCATTGAAATCATTTAAATTAGCTTTCCCGTATTAATTCAGAAGTGATTCAATCTTAACTCTATGTATGTGGCGTATGGAAAGAAATGCAACCGGTATTCCAGAAAAATACGCATTGATAGTTTATGCTCTCATTGAGAAATTTTTCTTCATAGTCTGAATTATTTTTTCTAGTCATAGAAAGGTCGTCAGAAAGTTTGGCAAAATTAGAATCTCAGTTTAGTGCTTTTAAGGTTTCAGACATATATTTTTGAACTGCAGAACAGAGCCAACTGCAGCTAAGGATAAAAAATATGAAGGTTGATACGTAAAATATTAGAGAGAGTCGTTCTTCCCCTTACCTTCCAGCGCATTATATATTACTTGATTGTAACTCAATTATGCAGTGAAGAAAACTGAGATGCATTTAAAAATATCATGTCTTCCTGATGACGGTGTTCAAAATTTATGCAGATGTATAATTCGAGTTATAGAACTATACGTCAAATTCATTTATCTAGTCTTGTTCTGTGTGGTTATTGCATACAAAAATGCGGATGGACGTAACAAACTTTCCATGAAAAGAAACCGTCCTAAATTCTATGTCATCATCTATATTTGGTAAAGACCGCAGTACGAAATTTCTTCATGATCTAGTTCTTTCGTGTATTTATATCGTTCGCAATCACATATTGGGACAAAAGAAGCACGAAGATTGACAGAGAGACACACAGACAAAATTTTAAACGTTTTTCAACATGAAGATGGTAAAATTAAATTGTAGAGATACTCAAAATCGAAATTTTTAAGGATTGTTACATTTTTCTTTTTAAACTTTGTGTGTGAGAAAAGAGAAAGCAGCAAACTTAATGAGTTGAGGATTTTTATATTGTTTTAGAAGTGAGTTTTAGTTTCATATACATATTGTAATGTACTAAAAGTTATCACATGCATATGTGGGGAGAGCTTCTTCGTTGAATGAAATTTTTTATCCATCATGCTTTAACAAATCAGATAACAACATAATGAAATCAATTACAAAAAATGTGCATTATCAGTTTTCGTGAAGCAGCTTGATGTACATCTCTTGTAGCCTGACCAAAACTTAGGTAGGTAGTGAGGCATTACAGAATCACCCTTGAATTTTTCGAATATTTCCTCGAAAGCATGAACGAATTTTCCCTCGAACTCACAAAGAATAAGATTTAAACTCACAATTTATAGACGAAGATCTCGGTCCAGCGAGAGACATTTAGGGACAGACCAGAATATTCGAAGTCGAAAGGAGATATTTGCTCACCAGTCTTCACAGAAAGCTGCATAATGGTTTGATAACTCTTTCATCATTACTTTTGTGTGATGTGCTCATATTAATATCATTTTCTTAAAATAGCACAGAATATTCGGGAAGATATAAGGTTTCTTTAAAAAATCAAATTTTTCCGCATGATTTTTTTATTATAACTTGTAGAGTTTTCCTTAAAATTGTCATTAGCTTATAGAATAAGCATTTGACAATAGCAGGAGCAGATCATTATTGCAAATTTAAAGTAAATACTATGAATAGTAAAGAAATTATTAGTATTTGTAGCGATTTACCTATCATTTTATATTTTTCTTCTTGGGAACTATGTTCAAGCATGAAGGGGAAAAAAATACGTTGCTACATAAATGCAGATACATTTATGGGTTATAGAAAATGCATATATTGCACTATAATTACTTTTATAAACTGTTGAAAACCAATATTACTCTTTCATAACATCTAAGTAAGTTTTGCAGTATTATCTATTGTTAATATATATAAGTACCAGTTATGAACTCTGTCATGACATTCTTAAAAGCATTTAAATATTTCATTTCGTCATCATGAATCACGCATTTTAAGCAAGCGATTATTTAATGAAAATCTTCGGTTTTGTTTTTTTTCTCGTATTTAATAAACATTTTATACAATCAACTTGATTAATCCGAAAATAAAAAAATAGTCAACCAAACTCTTGGTATCCCTAATGATTTTGTTCCGAAAGTGTAGCAGCCCTTTCTCATTACTGGAACGTATGGTTTAACGAGAACCAGTTGTTTCATTGCCTCGTTCAAAATGATTTAATTTTACATTTAAAACACAAATTTATCTTTGATCAGTAGTTGTCTTTTCAATATTACTGCATTTGAATTCTTTCGGCTTTGAACGATAATGTTATAAAAATATTTAAAAATTAGTATTTCTGTATCTGACATAGCTTTTTGCCGATCTTAGCTAGATTCTCTGCAGAGATTAGAGAAAAAAATGATCTATAATATTTACAAATAGAATTAATTTACCTGACACTATAAAATCTTATCGCACTTTTTTACACTATAAATTGCTAATGCTTACGAACTATGAAGAAAAAAATGTCATTAGTGCTACATATGCAACGAGAATAACCTGATCAAAACTTAAAAATGATTCTATCAAGATATATAATGATCCTAATACACGATATGATTAGAAATGGAGAGCAATAAATCATATTTGAAAACAAATTTTACTAGGATTGTGTTGAATACATTTTGAATTAAAGGCGCATCACTATTAATTTGGAACAGCAGCAATAATAAATGGCAAAAAAGCGTGCATATGAAAGTTTATTTATTTTAAAAGATATTTATTTTACAATAAGCACTGATACGTAGAGATTCTCTCTGATAAGCATTAAAGTTTTCAACTCATCTTTTGCGCTGAGTCGCACCTAAAGAGCAAACCCACCTCTGCACTCTGGAACGTATGGAATTCTCTTTCATTTTTAATGATGAATACTTGTATTAAAAAGGGTGCATTTAAAGCTCCTTAGTAGAAAGATATTGAAATTACAGGGAAGAACTCCACAAAATATAGGACAGTTTTATGAAGTTAGCCTGTAAATTCAGTGATATTTACGAAGCTACTAAATCTTAGCCTCATCAACAACCGAAGAAAACTGGCGACAGAAAAAGAAACGGAATAAAACGCAGAAGTTTTCAAAAATGATGTTATCCTTCTACAAAGAACTTAGGTCAGCATACGAACTGGGACATTTCTTTAATATAGAAGCAATTTCTGATGAAACGATTGAAATGTTCTACGTCCACGATCATCATAGTCTAAATTAAACACTGCGTAGAAATTTAAAACGACTTTCGTGCAGAGAATCAGACAAACAAAAGGAAATTTTCAATGAAGGACTTTGATTAATTTTCGTGAGTTACAAAAAGGCTTTCAACTCGCAAACAACAAAAATTAAATTAGTAACTGCGTTGCTTTCAACGGCTATATATCATTTATCTCATCTTTGAAATTGTCAAGAGAAAAATATTATGTTCAATACTTGTTAAATTCTGAAATTATTTAACATCGATATAAACACGAGACCGCATATTCTCTACTAATGTGAAAAATAATTGAAATATTCTATACTAAGGAAATTAGATTTTTCCTGATTTAAAAAATTTGATGATGGTGTTACTTGTTAAGTGACAAACTTTTGCTTTTCTTCCTGCAAAACATGATTGAAATTATCAGATGCTTCTTATCTCTACACATAAATTCTGTCACATGATACTCTAATTACCAAAGCCACAATAAAAGCTCTCTCTTTTCAATTTTCCTTTCAATAACCTTGTTTATAATCGATTAATTTAGTTAACAGTAAATTATTTACTCTAAAATATAATTTTATTTTCACAATATCAATATTTTGTATGAATAATATATTAAAATGGAAACAGTGTAAAAAGCTTTTCAAGTGTCAATTTATCTTTCATTTTCAATCTTATGATCCATCTATATATATATTTTACGTTAAAGTTTTCACATGAATGAAAAATTAGCATCAAATCGTAGACTCATTCCTGAGAGAAAGAGTAGGATTTATTCTATTCTTAGAGGAAGAAATTTATAAGAAGTAACATTTAATTAAAATACTTTTATAATGATTTGAGAATTCATTGTAATGTATAAAAAGCAATAAGTGATCACTGAAAATAAATTCTAGTAAGATGTAGTGACATTTATCTTCAAAATAACATCTAGTTAGCTACATTTTCGATTTCAATTATTTTCATGCATATCCTCCACTTTACCTAAACTATCTTAAAATAAAATTTTGCTTAACAAATCTGAAAGGCAAAAGTCATATTCATGTTTGAGTAGAGCATTATGGACTATTAATAACGATGCATGCGACTCTGGACGAAAACGGAATCAGCAGGTGATTTTTTCAACATATTCATGTGATCGATTTGTTTGTGATTTACATAGAATCTGATTTTATTGTTGTAGAACTAGTTAGTTTTACGTATCGAACGAATATTTCGTGTCCTATTTGCTTGGTTCTTACACGGTAACGCATTTCCTGCAAAAAACGATCGAAACATTTTTGGAGACTTCCCCAATCACGCAGTTTTGAAAAAGGATGCATTCTTCGGCTCTGGAGGAAATATTCTTTAACGTTTCAAAATAAATCATCTTGGCTCTTCAAAACCCGTCAGGTAAAAGGAATTGAGACTATAAGACCAATTTTGGGATCAAAAAAGTTTGTTTTGAAGAACAAAGCAATTTCATATTTCGTGTAGAGATAGTTACGTACTAAAATGAAAAAAATTGATTGAGATTTGAAATGAATGATTATAGAAAAAGACGTAAAAAAAGAAGATGAAGCAGTGTTAAAGATTATACTTGTAGCCAGGAAAAGATAAAGTTCAGGGCAAATGAGAAAACAATAGTTTCTCGTCAACACTCACTAGTGAAAATTTACAAGAGCATTCTCTTGATCGAAAACGATACAGATAGAACTAAATTTTCTCGTTTTATTTTCTAAACTAGTGAGGATTAAAATCCCAGGTTGGTTTGAAATTGTTATATTTCTTTTGTAAGCTTTCAAAATAGAGAAAAAATGAGCGCCTCATTGTTGAAATATTTTTGGAAACGTTTAATAAAAGCTGTTTATGAGATTAGTTTGAGAATCATTCTGGATAAGAAATAGTAAAACAATAACATACATACATACTATTTCGTTAGCATATATTCTCTAAGTGAATATTTTTCAATCTAAAACATCCTACTCATATTCTTTAGAAAATTTTCTTTTATTCATTCATGCAATTATGTGTATGATATGTAAATCCTATGAATGAGAAGCACTTATAGTATCTTATAGGACTACTTCTGCCTAAACTCTATGCGGCTCAACTATCGTAATGAATAGAATTTTAATAAAATAGGTCCGTATACTTTCTTTATTTAAGCAACCGAAAACAATCAAGTCTGAACATTATATTTTAAAGTTAATAAGGATATTAGTTATGATACCTAAAATCATATAGCTCGTTCAGTGTTGTAATTAGAAAACGGGATCACTTTGCTTTCAGCCGAGACTACAGTTCTTACGCTATTTTACATTGACAAGCAAGCAGAATGATTAGTTGAAGAATGCCGAAAGTTTTCAACAGAACAAGTACAGTTGTTAGTTCTGAGTTGATTCATGATCTGAGGTTTAATCTCGAATTGCTTTCGTTTTATTCTATTTGTAGGATCTGAATAATTCAACAACCCGAATAAAAATTAAGTTTCTCTTTACTGATAAGAAATTCCTCTCAACATATTTTAAGCATTCTGTTTATTAATTAAGCCATTTTGTTTTCACTCTTCACTCGAAACTAACTTGTCTCTAATAGTTTCTATTTAATTTTAGAAATCCATCTATTAAAAATATCGAATTAAAATTTCAAAATTAAACTGAATTAATGTCATTTTTTAAAATTAGATTTGAATAAAATTCGATTTTGACAGATCTCCATCTCCTTGTTCTTGCGAACAGACTCTTGACAACAAATGGCTAGTTTCAGTTTTTAACATATGAAAGCAGCTGTCCAGGTCTGAAATACACTGTAATTCCTCAAGATTTGTTACCAGATACCCCTGCATCATATATTTTCACAAAGGAAAATGAATTACCGAATTTAATGTGCTGCAGAAAAATTTTACATTGAGATAATTTTGAAGGAAAATGTGACATGAAAAGGATTGTTAAGATTTAAGACAGTAAACAAAACTGACTATGAGCAAGTGGTATATTACTAAACTGCGCTTTACATTATAATTTAAAAGATTTTGTACCTCTCTACATAAAAAAAAACAAGCAAATTGAAAGGGGATTTTTTCAATGCATATTCTCGAATTCTGTGAATATAACGAAATCTACTGAAGTTAATTTACTTGAAAATGAGTCTCTGAAAGGGTATTTTCGGCGCCACATACCATTGTTCCTGCTGTTATTTTGTACGTCGGAATTGTCTAAATGTTTTGATGTAATTCAAATAAGCGGCACTTATTTCCAAAACCTAATTATACTCTTGCTCATTTTATAAATGTGAAGGAGTGTCAAATGGCTGTAATAAACTCTCGCGTACTGGATATTGCTTAGAATCCTCTCTTCATAAAGTTTGCCATTAAATTGGGGAATAACTATCAGATTAAATTGTCATCATATAAATATAGTTGCTACTAAAAGTTAATTGCTTAATTTATAAAATAAAATACAAATTTAATAAATTATAAAAGTTCTTTTTCTGTCTCCAAAAAATCCATTCCTGACATATAAACATTATAATGCATGCTGTTATTTTTTTAGTTTTATTTCATACATTTAGTTTTTAAATTTGAAATGGAAATATTGAATATGAAAACACTACCACCTACTATTTGAAATTTCAGAAGTAGAAAAACTGAACTTTTAGCAATTAATATAATTATTGTATTAATAATTTATTATATTAATAACGAGTTTTTTGATTTTTTTTTCACATCTGGTAAAGAACATGCGGCTCATGTTCATATCAGATGTGAAAAAGATTCAGAAATATTTGTTACTGTTGCGAAAAATTTCAGTTTTTTCTACCTCTTGAAATTTCAAAATATTGAGATAGGTGGTTTGCTTTAAGCGACGATATATAACATAATTCACATAAAATAATTTTACACACTAATGTTCGAAAAATATCCAGATTTTTCAGTTAGCTATCTACGATAGATCAACGAAAAAATCGCGAAACCTCGAAAAACTAGTATCGGACTCTTCGTAATTTGGTTAAATTTTTTTTTATAATTTCACTGAATCAAAAATATTAAAGTTTGTAGAAACTTTTAATCGTAAACATACTTTCAGTTTTCTACCGTTTGTCAATAATGGCCGAATAATCTCGATTAGATTCGAAATTTATTTTATTCAGGGTCTAAATAAGACTCCTACCAACGTTTCAATGAAAATTACTTTGAAATATGAAAATACGTGATTCTATGAAAGCAACTCCTAAATATCTTCATTGTTCTCTTGAGTTTTTCATGCATATTGTAAGCATTCTCTTCAAGTAGTAGTGTAATTTAGTACTAATACTTCGTATATAGCTCACTCACAAACAAAAGAAAATTCAGGATATTTCTCCTTATTTTTGTCGTTAATAAAATAAGTCGTGTTATTACATACACAGTTTAATAAGCACATAGACTTTTCGCAGTTTCTTCAAATTAAAATGGCAATTTGTCACAAAATCTTGAATCAGTGTCGATGGTAAAGAATCCAGTCAAATGAAAAGATTATTGTAAGAAATCTTTTAAAAAAAATAAATGTATTAAATGCTGCGAGGAGTAATTTTTCCATGCTTACTAACATTCAAGTCGGCGTTTTCTCTTGTCCAGGTGATATACTAAATTTTATTCTGGTATATCGTTGTTTAAAAATACTTAAAAGAAACATTTTGAGTGAAACATGTTTTGATGAAGTTGTATTATCAAAGGTGGGCTGTTAGTTGAACTGAAATCTTCGTAACCCTTTGGATACCGATTTATTGAAAACGCTTTTGCATATGGAATCGATTGAGATTGTTAGTACATGGATTAGTATATCAAACCATTGTTTTTATGAAAGAGTTCATTTATTTCCTGATATATATTCTATCTTGACTACATCAGATATAATTATAAACTCACAATACAAAAATAAAAAAACGAAGAAATAAGATGAAAGAAATGAATCTGCATTAAAAAAATTGTAATAATTTAAAGGGAGTGATATTTACTAAGCGAGCATGTTATGCAGTGGTGTTGGATTATTTGAATACTATCAATTCGTCTCTTTCCTAATTTCATGCATATGCACTTTTTAAGATATTCTCGGATTTAAGAAATATTCTCTGAAAAGGTACCCAAATTTTGTCTACAAACGAAGCGGTGTACTGCTATCTGAAGGACGTCCTATAAATTTAATTTCTGATATCCCTTTGCATTTCCTGACATTTTCTTATATCCTTAAACATTTTCTCTTTAACAATGAAAATATCCATATTAAATATTGTCTCATTTCGAACGGCGAGGTTATGGCTCGTCATTAACTTAACAAACTTAATTGAAAACAAGTGATGTCAACCTCGAGTTCACCCAGAGGTTAATGCAGTGCGTTGGAAAAATTGGAAATTTACATATTCTGACAGCCTGTGAATTAAATAGGACGTCGCCGCAGCATTGCGACTTAGTAGACATATTTGTCCTTAAAGGAGAAAAATAGTGAAATCTGTACATATTGATTTTTACATTTCTCGTAAAACATTCTCGTTACAAAAAGTAATAACAGGAAAGCGAAACAGAGTTTTGTCTTGATATTTTAAGAGCTACCCAGATTAAGCTTTGTTTTTTTTTAAAACATAATAGCTCGTTTTGAAGTCATATCGAGGGCTACTGGCTTGGGGATGTATCCCATAATTGTGAACTGTATTCAGGGACGAGAACGATGTATTGACCGAAACACTATGTTCAAACTTCCACACTATATCAATGTGATGGCGTTTGACCAAAGACTAGACTGAATGCACTGTCTCCGTACAATGGCGGATCTTGGATGAAATCGAGCTTCTAATCCATACGATCTCTGAAAATGATCGTTGACCCGTGATTCTCTCAGCAAATCATTGTGAGTAGCATTAGTTGCTTTAGTCAGTCTCGGCTTCGAATAGGAGAAACGCAGGTACGAGAACGATCCTGCAGAAGATCCACCGTGTATGTGAGCTGCTGCACGTCATCTGAAGTTGAGGGTCAAAATCTCACGTTGAAAGTTTGGAGAATGTGATGGTCCAGGTGTCTTTTTCTTCATCTGATTCAAGAGTCTACGGTTCAAAAGTACGAAGTCAAGTAGTTTCAAATCGAGAAGTTAATTAACTAAACTTAATTAGACTGATCTAAGGTTAGGCAGTAAGAGAGTCCTGTTTAGAAAATCAAAAATGAATTCAACTTTATAATATTTTCCCATTGTTCTTTCATTTATATTTTTTCATAGATGATCAAAAGTGTTTAAAAATGTGAATTTCGCTTTATTTGCAAATACAAATTGAATTTTTAAATAATGCTTCAGAGTGTGTTTAAAAGTGCATACTTTACTGTTCTTTTATACAATAGAATTTCCACCTGCATTTGATCGTGATTTTCCAGACTGTGTTCCACTTTCATGATACTGGATCAGATCTGTGAGTTCTCCATACATAAAGCGTAGCGGCAAGACTTTTGCATCACCTCGGTTCGGTTGAAACCCGAGATTTTGCAAAAGACTCGGAGCAGTGTAGACGATGGGGAAGTCAACGATCTGGGCGTTAGCCAGTAAAAACTGCAGTCAGCTGCAATAGAAAGAAAGAAAGAACGTAATGACAGTCGATCGAACCAGCCATTTAATATTTAGGACGTGTAACATGTAATGGAAAACTTTTCCAAATCGTCAGAGTTATGGATGCCAGTTTAAGCTAAATTCCTGTCATTTCGAAATCTCGAGGGAGTGCTTATGCAATAACAATAAAGAAGCAACTTGAAACAAAAGGGAATTCTCTGTGCTTCTAGAGCTGAATTTCACTTTATTCCTATATATGCAGCTGAAATATCACGGGCTGTTACTGAAATTTCTGCTTGTTTTTTTAAATATATAGTTTAAGAAATAGCCATGCACAGGTATGTTTTTGTCCAAAAGCAATGCTCTTTTATTTCATTGCATTTTCAGTTAAATAGCTAGCATATATAATGCAGAGTAAAAGATTCAATGCATTATATTAACACACTACACTATAGAGTAGTTCATACTTTCATCATATCATTTTGCCTTTTTAGGTTAATTCTGAATAATTTAATAATCAATAAAATAATTTATTTATTGCAATTTTGATAGAAAGTTGGAATTATTTAATGAAGAAATTTTATTTAAGAAAGATGTGTTTGTAATTAATTAATTCTAATTAAAAATTAAGATAAAAATTATAACTTTTGATGTTTTCAATATCTTACACTTATTTGCATCGATTTATACACATTGAGTTGAAAAATAAAAATCGTATTGTGGAGTTAATTGAAGAAGAATTTTTTTCAATTACAGAATTTCAGTTCTGAGTAGGTTAATATTCAAAATTATTCCTTACTCTTTTCTCCGCACTTTTGCCACTTACTTAACATATGTACCTTTACTTCAAATACTTATATGCTTTGAATTTATATCACACCTCAACTCAATCAAAGGATTGACGAATCACTCTAATGATAGAAAAGGAAAATATAGAGTGTCGCAAAAAACTGTATTTTCACTTCGAAAACTCATATTACATAAGCTATACAAGAAAAAATAAATTGCATAATAAAGTTTCAAAATTTAAATTCATGCCTTCTAATTTAAATTTCACACTCAATTCAACTGTCTGTTATATCAGTAGACGGGGATAATGTTCAACATTTGGAAACTTGCGATAACTGGAACGATTCTACTCTTTCAAGTTAATAATTTCAGCTATAACATTTGTACTAATTTAATCTATTATACAATAGTTATTCATAGAAAGTCGCATTTTTTACACTCTTTGGTTCCGCTTCAGATTTAAATTATAGTGCCTTAATATTCACAGCTCACACATTTAACACACAATTTAGTTTGGTGATAAATTCAAAACAAATCTTAGTTTCAAGAAATTAAATAAAAATTTCAAAAATACTAGAACAGTAAATGTTCGTAACAAACAAACAAACAAAAAAAGGCAGAGACATTCTTGTTAGTTTTGACAATATGAAACTAATGCGTGTTATTGTAAATAATATCATGTATTAATATTAGAACTAGGAAATGCGAAATAAATTTTGAAGAATTTTTTGGAAAGATATAAAAAATAACTGCAAATCTTTGGATACCTTGATAAAAAAAAACTTTTGCAGAAGAATTTGATCGAAAGATTTCAAATCTAAAATGCAAATGAATGTTTGAGTTTATATTGTCATTTCTTCCTCGGAAAGGGTTGCACAAGTCCTGCTCTCGGCTAGCAAATACCTTTTCAACCAGCAATAACTAATGAATCAGCTGAGGTCCTGCAAACGAGTAACAAAACTGAAGATGCCATTCTGCAAATATTTCTTCGTGTCAAAATTTACTTCTCATCAGCAATTTAATTAATGCCTAGCATTTTATGATAAACAATTAACTTTGTTATTATTCAATAACACTGTTAAAATTTAAATTCTTTTGACTTTTGAATTAAATTTATGTCTTAGTAACTTTTCAACTGTTACCAAAAAAAGAAGCAAACTCTGAATTATTTTATTAAAAAGGACAGCAGATTTTATATAAGTTTTGTACTTCTTTCTTTCTCTCAGGTGAAGTTACTATTGTTTATAAATTAATCGCTTTATTTTGGTATGAACTCAAAAAGACATAAACCATCATAAAATCTAAAATTTCAGCGTGAGAACTACCATTTCCGAAAGATCCTTTATTTAGACCTTCATTTTCAAAAAATGAAAACCTACGGTTTTCAGTTTTATAAAACAATCGAGTAGAAAAAAACATCTTGTGATTACAAGATGAGAAAATTTAATACAATTTTGAAGTTGAAATTATCAAATTTATAAACTTTAATGTTTTAAAAGCTGTCCTTTATTCAAAAGTTTTAACAAATTCGAGACGAATCTTCTAACTAAATAAACGGAATACATGGGTGTATGTGTAATAATCCTGAGCTTGAATATCAGTTAGGTCAGGAATCATTTGTAGAAGTAAGTAGAGAAGTCTATTTGGTATGGAAAATAAAATTTCTGTTGGTTTCATGATAGAGTTCAACATGAGCAATTTACAGCTAGAACAGTCTGGAACACACAAAAAAAAAATGAGAAGGATGAAATTGATGGTTTTTGTTTCTAAAAAAAATCGAAATGAATGTGGAGTTTAAGCGACACATGTGGAATGTGTGGATACAAAATAATAAATATAAAGGATAATGGATTGGGGTGAAATAGGTAAAAAGTGAGTGCAGAATTCGTAGCTAAACTGAAATTAAGAGAGGAAATTTACAGAGTGAAGGCATTGGAGGATTGACATATGACAGTGATTTCGAAAAAAATATTTTTGAGGAAACTCAATTCTCAGGAAGCTGGAAAAAAGAAGAGATCTGTATCCAACTGTTATTCTTCAATTATGTGTAGCTTTTCTTATTCTTACATTGAAATTTGACGTCTGAACTCCAATGATTATATCTCTCAAAAATTTTCAAAGCTCTATTGCAAAGCAGTTTCTATATTTAGTTTTGTTCTAAATTGTCCCATTCAGTAATATAACACTGCACCAATTCACAACCAATATTTAATTGAATATCCTTAGTTTCTTCCATTTACATACCTTTACAGCAATTTTTATGTTTCTTAGTGAAATTTAAAGATAAAATATGATTATTTTCATGTAACTTATCATTTTTATTTATTTTCTTACTTAACTCGTTGGTTTTTTTATGAATTATATAGCACTATTCGACTCTCGTCTATATTGAATATATTTTATTTATACTGACGGTCTTATTATCCAGTATTGACAAAAGACATTTTGTCTGTCTCTTTCTAATATTCTATTTATATTCTAATTCTTAACTTTTGTTAATAATATTTTAAAAATTTCCTGAAATTCAGGTTGGGTAATAGTAATTTTTTGAAATAGTCTTTTTTAAAAATTTAAGAAATTTTTTCTCATTTTAATGGAATTGCATATGTGGATTGTAGTTACCTGCTAGTAATTGAAATAGGTTTAAAGACTCAATTACAAGCATGCTACCTATTATTTTATATGCATAAAAGTTCAATAATGAGTAATTAATATAAACATTTTTTTCTTGTTAAAATATTCATAAAAACAAAAAACAATTCTTGCTCTGAAAGGGTCAACTGCCGATACAGTTTAGAAATTAGCTTTAGACAAACAACAGAAAACTGTCACCACTATCTTCAGTTCAACAAAAAACATCAAATGCAGCAAAATTGGGGACTGCAGTTTTTCGTAATATCTTTATGATTTTGGCTACAAATTATATTCTCTTTACTTAAACTGACAGAAATTCAAATTTATAAAAAGGTAAAAATAGCAAAAACAGTTAATGGAGGTTTCTCCAGCACATAATTAAATGAATAACTATTTAATAACGGCTGTTCTTACGGAAAGATATATTCACCTAATATTAAAGTTCTCATTGATTCAGCACATGAATCAAATTTTAGCAGATTAGAAAAAAAGCTGATTTCTTTTACATTTCATAAACAATATTCCATCTTTAAATAACTGAGAGAGGATGACCAGAACAAATGACTTAAGATACAAAAGGAGAAATCCATTAATTTTTTAATGGTATTCTGGAGTTTAAAAGTAGTTCAGAATTTTCATATAAAAAAAAAGGAAAAATTCATTTTGTATTGTTAAAATTGTTTAAATATTTCCTTCCTTAAACCTTCTAGACATTACCCTCTTTTTTTTAGACTAAATATTGATTTTCTTTGTTTATGAACACAGGATTTTCAAAAACCCAATGTCATAGAGAATTATTGCAGCCATTTAAAGTATGCATTCAACGGTTTTAATTAAACATCTAAATGCAGAATGCTCATAAACGCTTTCATTATTTTCTGTCTTAGTTTTACTGAGAAAAAAAATAAAAGGTAATTATATTACGAACGTCGAAAAGGGTTTTTCCACATTTCTGAAAACTGTTTTATTTATCTTCAGAAAAGTGTAAATTTCCTCAATCATAAATTCTGCAGCTGTTTCTCTCAACTCATTCTTAAATAATGAAATAGTTTTTCTTTAACTATTGGAAAATAGAAAGTGTTTTAAGAAGATATTGTGGACTCGCTAATGAAAATTTCTCCATGATGCAGTTCATGTACTCGTAGCTATTAATATCTGGCGTACACTTGAAGTTAAGTTCTAGGAACCAAAATATCGAAACTTTGTCACAACTTATTAACTTGTTGAAAGCATTGTAACTACTAGTATGATGAAAAAATATGAAATCTATGCTAAAATTAAACATAATATTTATTGATATGCTTATTAATCTTTTTAAATTCTTTCTTCTGTTAATGAAAAGAGTTTTACAATGAATAATTCAATATCGTTTATTTGATATGAATTTTATACTCATTTTATAGGTAAAAAACGGAGAAAATATAAGGATGAAGAGAATTTTATTTCTTTTGAATTATTGTAATTTATTTGCATTTATAATCTGTTCTCTGCAAATTATAAGGATCTCCTCAAAAACCCCATCATTATGAACTGCAGCGACAACAACTGCACCCAACAATTAGGCGAAATCTTCTCTCGGTTTACGTCTCAGAAGTGTTTAACATTCCTTTAGTTTGCTGTACTGGAGGCCTACAGAGGAGAATCAAATATCTGGATATATGCATTATATATTTTTTCTTGTACAATTATGCGGATTCCAAATACCACATTATGAACTGCGGGCCAACTGCCAACAATTAAGGCAATCTTCGGTTTAAACAGTCTCTCAAGAAGGCTTTAATCGTTCCTTGTTTGTTAGATGAGGCCTACAGAGAGAATCAAATATCGTACAGCCACAGTTATATTCTTTTATGTCTCATATCATGCAGTATGCTGAAGTTTTCTAAATAGAAAACGTTTGCTGGTATTACGAATCGTAGAGAGAATTAACCCTTTTGAGGTTGATGCCGCCACAGTGGCGGCATTCTGCAAGTCTCATTTTTTTTAGTCCACACCGACCAGGCTACCCGCCAAACGGTGGGCTGGTCGTGGGGTAAACAAAAAAACAAAAAAAGCCATTTATATTTACCCACCTGGCGACCAACTTGACCGCCGAAATAAAATTTCACTGAACTCTTATGCATAATTTATATTCATATTTCCCTTAACAAAGTAGTTTTAAACTTCAGATTGATATAGACATTGTAACCTGCGTTCTTTCGTAGCCTGTGCACCTTTTCTGTTCCTTGTCCATATTAACGTAAAATGCGCATTTGATTTAAATTAAATTGGCGCGGCATTTGCTTCCAACAGCATGCTAATTGGTTAAAACACGCTGATAAAAGAATTAAAACATAGCAACGTTAATCTTTAGTTCATGGATTATTTCATTATATACCTACTATCTTGATTATTTCCTTTACAGATTTCACGAAAAATTGATCAAATAAAAGAAGAAATAAAATCAGTTAGATATCACAGGCCTGGAAAAATACTTTTTGAAAATTGTTTAATTTTGATGACTGATTTTGATGTTATTTTATGTTGACATTCTAAAAAAATGAAATCCATTCATTCTTATCAGGTAAGAGATTTTCAAAGTGATTGCATATTTTGAAGGAAACAGTTGAAATTGTGAAATTTGAATTTCATTTAAATTTCATTAATTCATAAATCCATATAAATTCATTTGTATCCTAGTTCAAGATTTTAAGTATAGGTGAGTCAAGTCCTAGTAAGCTTTTCTTTATCTCAAAAGTTCTTTTGTCTTCCGCGTGAACTTGCAGGATCAGTCCTTTAGCATCTGAGTAGTGTGTCATGCTGACATTCATTCTCCTTGAGCTTCCATTTTATATCTTGGTGAACTATTTTGCTTGTTCCTCACTAACTGCACCTAAATTTTCAGGAAAATAGCCAGTGTGAATCGAGAAAATGAACTTTAGCTCATACTACAGCCAACATCTTGCAATTTTTGAATAGATTTAATTCCTACAATAGATTTGTAGTTTGATTTTTTTTGCTTCAAGAAAGCTAGTAATA